>JAVTVY010021341.1:0-74602 GCA_036873755.1 Hanleya hanleyi | reverse complement strand
AAATAGTCCCACTGGATGCTTCTGAAACTGTAGACAGATTTAATTTTCATGAGTTTGTTTGCATTTTCTCGTTGTACCATGACAGTGCGGACTATATGAAACCGTGGTTATGCCTATCCTATACATTCGAATAATTATTGATCCAGTGAACATGCCGATGTTGTTTTATAGTGGAGACAGTTGCAGGTGTACTATGACTGTGCATTCTAAAGTGGGCTAGATATGTAGGAGATTTTCAGCTGTAAGACTGAGTGATATAGGACCTGATTACAATAAACACCCAAATAATAATATCACCCAGCAAAATTCATATTATTCTAGTTATTGTCATAATGATCTGACTGAGCAGGTTGATAGAAAATTTATCTAAGGACTAAAGGCTGTACACACGACAAAGTTTTCCTTTATCCGTGAGAACGACTGACGGGTGGTCTAAGGCGCTTCGCTGGTGACCGCTAGCCTCACACCGCTGAACCGGCACGGGTTCGAGCCCACGTGGTTCATGTGTGAAAGTTTGTCAGTTACTTGCCAAATGGCGGTGGTTCTCTCCGAGTATTCCGGCTCCCTCCATCAACCAAACTTACTCTCACCAACATTGAGTGTGACATTAAGCCAAATTCCCCCCGACCGCAATTTGGAACAAATTCTCCGGTTGTCCAGTTTTTCAGAGCGCGTGTACGAGTAACCAGTTTTAGTTGCTGAAAGCACTCGGTTATTTCCGTTTAGACTCGAGTATATCATCATATCGCTGCCTTTCACAACCGGGAACTACTTTTCATTTGGCGTGTTACAATGCAAATATGGGGCAATCTGAAATAAATAAATCATGGTATTTGTTCTGTTTCTTGTGATTGTTGTTTTAATCAGCATATTTGGTATTCCAACGGCTCTCCCGAGGCTGTAGTCCGACTTGCTGTATCGATACGACTGTTACTTTCTCACTTTCCTCACACATTTGACCGAACTCCGAACAGCGCATGTGAGCCGAACGACAAGCACTGTCCGCAATTGAAAATATCGTTAACACGCTCTCAGCGTTGAGATTACTCCGCAATATATAGCTCCCTTCTTTCCGCTAAAAGCTTTTGTTTCATCAACCAAATATATCCCCAAAGTATTTAATAAATAGCTTACACCGAAACAGCACACTGAGTTGTAGTGGGTTTGTAAAGGTGAAATCTAAGGTTGCAATTTTTAACAAAGCGCTAATGCAATACCTCCGTCGTCGTCCAATAATGCCAAGGCAAACGTTAAGGGTGGTATCTTTATAAAGACGTGTTCCATTGCTCCCAAACGTGGCATATGTATTATTCAGAAAGTTGGGAGGGGAAAGTTGAAACGTTTTTGCATTCTGATATGTTAGATGTTAAGGGTGCTATATTGATATACTTGACCGATTGTGCCCATATTTGGCACACATATCATATGGGATGTCCTAAAGCCGGGCGCACACAAGAGCTGAGCTAACGGTCTCAATTGCCTGTCAGCTCAGGGGCTAGCTCTCGTGTGCGGGCAGTTTCTGGTGAGATTTTGGCCTCGCGAGGCCCGGAGAAAATATCAAACTAGTTTGAAAATTTCGCCCCGCCAAAAGAAAATAGTTGTAATGAAATTTATTCGATGAATTAATCACAAAAGAAATAAAATTAACTTGTAAACCACGAACGGGTGATACAATCCTGCGAACTGTAGCTCGGGAAAACACTTCTAACATTTCCGATTTCAAGATGACTGCTCCCATCAAATAACGTTACGTTTCGTACCTCAAAGTACGAGACGCTAAATTCAACATAGCTAGTCGAACCTGTGAATGTATAATGTTAGCTGTTTTTCCAGCTGTTTTTTATTTCAGCTAGATCTAAAGCATACCAGTACGGAAGCTAGTTCTTGCCACTCTGAGGTCCATTTTTGTCTCCGCTATGACATAACTAAGTCATAATTACGACAATAAATCGTAAGTACTTAACTGGAGAAAAAATATTGAATTCGAAGTGGTACGAACTGGTTTCCGTAGACCAGGCTCCTCCTGAACTTGAAATTCTTGCCAGTGAAAGGCGAATAGTTACATGCATTGTATTGAAACTGTGCAAATATATACCTGACATTGTATTCAGACATCCGTCTGGATGTCATTCTGACCTTAAATATATCCAACTTACGTAATTGGGGGGTAAAAAATCTCGTCTCGGAATATTTGCGTATCTCATCTTTATTTGTTTTCCATCAACAGGTGCCAGAATTTCTCAAATCCAACTACATCTGTCACACAAACAGTAAGAAAGCCCTCAAATATTTCATGCAGAGGCCTGGAGTTATAAACTGGGACAAGGCTGTAATTCTTGCAGGCGAGTTGACATGTACTTTCAATTCTTTTCCTTTAGCCATGTGAATTGAATAGCAGTGGTCCTGGCCTACACATGTATCCTTAATCAATTGTTATTCTTTCAGATATATCGTATGTACTCGAGCGTAACTGCTCTAGTTCAGTAAAATAAAATGTTAATACTAGAAATATTCTTCAAAATGCATTACTCCTTTTATAATTCAGATTCATTTCTTGAAATAATGACACACTAGTATCCCTCCGTATTTACACGATTATTTTTTAAGAATAGATTTATGATTTGAAGATGCTGTTCTAAATTGTCTTATACTAGTATCAGTACATGGTTATTGTCTTATACTAGTATCAGTACATGGTGATTGTCTTATACTAGTATCAGTACATGGTGATTGTCTTATACTAGTATCAGTACATGGTGATTGTCTTATACTAGTATCAGTACATGGTGATTGTCTTATACTAGTATCAGTACATGGTGATTGTCTTATACTAGTATCAGTACATGGTGATTGTCTTATACTAGTATCAGTACATGGTGATTGTCTTATACTAGTATCAGTACATGGTGATTGTCTTATACTAGTATCAGTACATGGTGATTGTCTTATACTAGTATCAGTACATGGTGATTGTCTTATACTAGTATCAGTACATGGTGATTGTCTTATACTAGTATCAGTACATGGTGATTGTCTTATACTAGTATCAGTACATGGTGATTGATTGTCTTATACTAGTATCAGTACATGGTGATTGTCTTATACTAGTATCAGTACATGGTGATTGTCTTATACTAGTATCAGTACATGGTGATTGTCTTATACTAGTATCAGTACATGGTGATTGTCTTATACTAGTATCAGTATATGGTGATTGTCTTATACTGTATCAGTACATGGTGATTGTCTTATACTAGTATCAGTACATGGTGATTGTCTTATACTAGTATCAGTACATGGTGACATCAGGTGATTGTCTTATACTAGTATCAGTACATGGTGATTGTCTTATACTAGTATCAGTATATGGTGATTGTCTTATACTAGTATCAGTACATGGTGATTGTCTTATACTAGTATCAGTACATGGTGATTGTCTTATACTAGTATCAGTACATGGTGATTGTCTTATACTAGTATCAGTACATGGTGATTGTCTTATACTAGTATCAGTACATGGTGATTGTCCTATACTAGTATCAGTACATGGTGATTGTCTATACTAGTATCAGTACATGGTGATTGTCCTATTAGTACCTCCTATACTAGTATCAGTACATGGTGATTGTCTATACTGGTGATTGTCTTATACTAGTATCAGTACATGGTGATTGTCTTATACTAGTATCAGTACATGGTGATTGTCTTATACTAGTATCAGTATATGGTGATTGTCTTATACTAGTATCAGTACATGGTGATTGTCTTATACTAGTATCAGTACATGGTGATTGTCTTATACTAGTATCAGTATATGGTGATTGTCTTATACTAGTATCAGTATATGGTGATTGTCTTATACTAGTATCAGTACATGGTGATTGTCTTATACTAGTATCAGTATATGGTGATTGTCTTGTACTAGTATCAGTATATGGTGATTGTCTTATACTAGTATCAGTACATGGTGATTGTCTTATACTAGTATCAGTATATGGTGATTGTCTTATACTAGTATCAGTACATGGTGATTGTCTTATACTAGTATCAGTACATGGTGATTGTCTTATACTAGTATCAGTACATGGTGATTGTCTTATACTAGTATCAGTATATGGTGATTGTCTTATACTAGTATCAGTACATGGTGATTGTCTTATACTAGTATCAGTATATGGTGATTGTCTTATACTAGTATCAGTATATGGTGATTGTCTTATACTAGTATCAGTACATGGTGATTGTCTTATACTAGTATCAGTACATGGTGATTGTCTTATACTAGTATCAGTACATGGTGATTGTCTTATACTAGTATCAGTACATGGTGATTGTCTTATACTAGTATCAGTACATGGTGATTGTCTTATACTAGTATCAGTACATGGTGATTGTCTTATACTAGTATCAGTACATGGTGATTGTCTTATACTAGTATAAGTACATGGTGATTGTCTTATACTAGTATCAGTACATGGTGATTAGTATCAGTACATGGTGATTAGTATCAGTACATGGTGATTAGTATCAGTACATGGTGATTAGTATCAGTACATGGTGATTAGTATCAGTACATGGTGATTAGTATCAGTACATGGTGATTTCGTCCATTTCATAAAAATAACCTGCATGTGAATGCTGCTCATAAATGTTGAATTTCTCCTGAATTCTGCAGGAATCCCATATGATCTCACGGCTACATTAAGGGATGTAAGCAAGAAAAATGGCGGAACATTATCAAACCAAAACCAGTGTTTCATGTATGCATGGCAGCAGAAGGAACCGCCCCCTCCTCCAAAGTAAGTCTCAATCACTCGATCTGAATTGACAGTTTCCAGCAAACATATCTCCCGTAACCATGGCAACAGTTACCAAATGAATCCTGAATTTGTCTGTAATTTGATGTTAACTGTTGAATGTTAGAGAAAATGAATATTTCTGGTTATGATTTTACATATATCATGGGCGTCGCCAGAATTTTTGGAGAGGGGATCGTTTCTTGTGTGTTTACTTATTGGAGTTTCAGTAGTGTGCTGTTCAACATTGTCTTCATGGTCTACATGTAAGTTCCCTGCGTCGCTGTCTAGCAGCAAAAGTGTACACTCCATATGTATGTCAATTTCAGATATTACTGTTGACATAAAACGAGATGGTTAACTGCCAACTATATGCCTGTTGCCATATTCTTATACTATTTTTGTTACCGTAACACTAAATCTTTAATAAATAATATTGGGGGTTTTATTTGACAGGGTTCCAGACAAGCTTCATCTGGATTCCTTGGAACCGTCCCAGGCCAAGTATCTGAGCAAGCAGTGGAACACGAGTGGGCTGAACCCCAAAGAGAAGGAGTCCCAGAAACTCATGTCCGTGATACTGGACAATTTTGAGAGCTCTTGCCTCATGAATGAGGATGGAGAAGTTCTGGCCTATGCATGGCTTCAGAATTATGGGCCCATGGGAGGTCTCTATGTTAAACCTGAACACCGTCGTAAGGGGTATGGCGCAATAGTGATGCAGGAATTGACCCGAACTGTCATGGATAAAGGTCATGTGCCTTACATATACACAGTGACCAATGACACGCCAGCTATCACTATGATGCAGAAACTCGGCTTTCGATGGGTGCCGAGTGGTGATACAACATGGGTGCAGCATACCCCAAGGACTATGTTGCAGGAAAACGGTGAACCAAATGTAGAATTACCATTAATATGAACTTATAGTGTTAATTATACATGTATTTTCGGTTATACATTCTAGGCAATAGGTTTATTTTGAAGTATACCAGTATTGCAGTGATATTAATGCAGTGTCAACAATTTCTCACATTCCTAGGGGTACAGGAAAACAAATACAGCATTGGACACGTCACAGTGAGAGAGTTGAATGACCCATGTTGCTTGTAGGATTGTCCAACAGCTAAAAAGAATAAATCCGGATTTGGAGAGAAAGACCATTCATACTTACTCAAGAATCTCTGAATTATATTTCAAAAGCTGCATTGATGTGGGTTACATTGATCAATCTATGGTGTAGTTGATCAATCTTTGATTTGTTTGATAATTTCTTGGTTTGGTTGAACATTCCTTTGGTTAGGTTGATCAGTGTTTTCGTTGAGAAATTTATGGTTTGGCTGATCAATCTATGGATGGTTGGCCACTGGTTTGGTTGGTCAATCTTTGTGTTTTTTTTGTGTTGGTCTGTTAATCACTCGCTGGAATGGTTGATCAGTCTTTGGTTTGGTTGATCTATGTTGGTTGATCAAGCTGGTTTGGTTGATCAATCTCGGGCCTGATTGACCAATCAATCTAAGGATTGGTAAAACAACTGCTGGTTTGGTTGATTAATCTATGATCTGGCAGATGAAGCTATGATATGGTTGATTAAAACTATGGTTTGATTGATTAATCTATGGTTTGACCATTGATTAATCTCTGATTTTGACCATTGATTAATCTCTGATCAATCTGTCATCAGCCTCTGGTTTGGTTGATCAAAATATTGCTTGGCTGATAAATCTATGGTTTAGCTGGTCAATCACTGGTCTGGTTGGTCAATCTGGGTTTTGGTTGATCAATCTTTGGTTTCGGTGATTGACCACTGGTCTGGCTAATCTCGCTATGGTTTGGTTTGGTCTGGTTGATCAATCTCTGGCCTCGTTGATGGTTGATCAGTACCTGGTCTAGTTTACCAATCTATGGTTTAGTTGTCCAATCTTTTGGTTTGCTGGATCAATCTGTCGTTTACTTGATCAATCAGAGCTACATGTATCAGGCATTAGTAGAATCGGCTGTAGGTCATGCTCCAATGAGATGTAATTTGTTTGGCTATTGTAATCCTCATCCCATTGCCGCTAGTACTCGTTTTTCTATTCAAATATATCGAGTTGACTTTATCAGTTCCAAGCTTAATATTTGAATCCGTCTATGTTTTAATGAACTCCAAATCTAGGCAACATCTGTGATAACTTAAGACTACTTTAGTGTTGACAATTTAACATATCTTATACACATACATGTACATGATAGCCAAAGGAGGCCCAGAGGAGTTCAGCGTTTTGGAAAATATATTAATGCTTTTTACTCAAAGGACCTCTGCAGATGGAAGAGAACCCCCTATGTGCCCAGTTTCTCGCCATCGACCTCTCTGATGTGCCCTTTTGAAGCGAAAGCCAACCACCCGTCAAGATATTGTGGCTACAGTTTTCTATAGGCTGAAAATGGATACACAGGATCCCAGGGTCAGTCTTACGATGACCCAGATGGTTACAGGTTGCTTCCGAACTTGTTCTCGCCACAGAGTAGAAATAATTCTAAAAAGTATCTGCATATAGTCACATGTAGTTGTGTCATACCAGATGATATTTTGTTCATTTATTGGCGTCCAATATTCATTGATTCTGCTGTTGGTTTTTGAAAGAATTATACACTATGTATTACCTTGTTTTACATGATCACCCTGGACTTTGTTTTTCTTCATGTAATTGTTCATCAAGTTAGATAATGTCTTGTGATATTTCGTAATCTTGACAATAAAGAGTGTGTATTCCATTTAGCAGTATCGATTGGAATCACCACCATACATATGTGTTATGAACATTGTTAGCTATATATTTGTTGCCATGACATAATCATCATTACCATGACATTTTTATGACAATATTCCTTTGAAAATACCACAATGTACCTCTTACGAAATGCATGTATTTGCTCTGTAATGTGATGTTACATTTTAGTCTGTATGATTCGAAGAAAGATGTCATAATTAAAGTGCAGGGGGAGGGCATCTTGCGGAATATATTGCAATTCATAGGAAAGGAACCCAGGTGATATGATTACTTAGTAATTTCAATGATACAATTTTCAGCTTCAGCTTTACATCTTGTCAAAATTGAAAGTATAGAAAGATTGATACCGCTCCGGTATTCCTGCTTTGTAGCATCTACTAATGACACAATTGTCGCAATTTAATGTCGTATTTGTGGCATTAGCAGGCGACTCTGCAACCTCTATTGTCGCTATGGCGACATTAGATCTAGACTCATTTACGACAATTATGTCATTATAGTGGTTGCTATTGCAAGTATCTCAACGATTCAGTCATACATCATGTGTGATATATTTTTGCCTGAAATAGTTACTGGTTCCCAGCTGTGATAATAAGCGACAATAAGCGTCGTCATTTGTTTTGAACGAGTCGCTTGCTATTGTCACATCGCAGCTTTTGTCACAACAGCGGGCGACCGGACAACTGCTGATGACACAATTGTCGTAATTGCGACAATTGTTATTAGTAGTTGCTTCACTGCTTTCCATCTCGCAAAATTGAAAAATGGGAAGCTCGACATCACTCTCGCGCATTCCCCCTTTTCATGTCGCAGAATTGAAATATAAAATGGAAGACTCGACAAGCGCTCCCGTATCAATTCCTGCTTTCCATCTGGCAATATTTGAGAACGGAAAGATGGAAAGCTCAATATCGCTTCCATGTTTTGTATTTCAAAATATATTTGTGTCGTACAGGAATACGGGATCGACACTTTATTAAAATTAGCCCTACATTGTACTACAGTATACGGTTTCATTTTCAGTTCGATCTCTATGATTTAATTTTATCATCTCCCGAAATACGGCACCATGCCCAAAATATAACCGCATATCATAAAATTCAAGTGCTGATATGCTGTTTGAAGCTTCCATCTATCTTTCAATTTTGAGAGATTGAACGCTGGGATTTGGAGCGATGTCAGGCTTTCCATCTTTTTATTTTCAAGTTTGCTGGATGGAAAGCTGGAATATATACGAGCTATGTATGTTGATCAAAACATTTTCTACTTCCAATTTTGCTAGATAGCTGAACGGTAGTGCACGGAGACCCATTCCAACAGCTGTCACGGTGCTGGCTAGATCAGTTCATAATTTACATTGCATTGATTTGTAAACTGTTGATATAAAGGCAAAATTTAACTTATACCTGAACCGATATTTTTACTGCTGGCTTATTTTTGTCGAAACACAGCTGCTGCTAATAGACGTGTTTACGGACATCGCAACATCGAAATACGATTGTGAAGTCAACGTTGTCTTTGCAGATGGTTGAATCATATATCTTTACACGTACCGGTAGACAAGGAATCTTCTTCGGGTTTCTGGCTTTTCAGTCTCAAATGTGAGCAGAATACTACAGAACAGCTATACTGTGTAAATCATAAGCTAATGTATGTACACACTGGGGTCAAAGATAATAGACTTATATATATCCAGCAGATACTTGTATTGTGTGAGGGTACAATGGACGATACATGAATATATTAATCCAGACACCCTTGAATGACACCATTCATAGTCGTAAGCCTTGAAGTTTTCGTTGCGCTGAAAGTGTAAAATTGTACAGTGGTACACAATGCGCTACTTTTCAGTTTGACGTCATCTATTTGTAAATTATTTAGCCTTTCTCAGTCTTTCAATTGTGACTTGTTTCACTTATAATACGTCCGTCTAGGACGTCTTTCGTGGCGGAATGAAATGTTGACAGTCACTATATCAGTGATATTATTTGTACGACAAAAAAACAATGTATGAGTCAAAGTGTTGTGAAAGCGAATATTTGTATATAAGCTATGGACCGGTTGTATACATATTCTTGCAATAAAGAGCTAGTAATGAAATTTTTTTTTTCATGCTTTGAAATATATCGCATAATCACAAACACACCTCTATACACAAAGGAAGTGTATTCATTTCGGGAAATATTGATATCGTCTGGGTGGATATTAAATCACCGCCCATTTACATGATCCTGCACAACTAATATAGACTGAATCACCTAGATCAGCAGGGCAATAAATATACTCAGCGATTATCGTATATGAAGCAGTCGAGATTATCTCCAACTATCAAGCGATATCGATGCCCGTCGCCAGATCTTTTTATTAATTAAAGGAAAGCACAAACCAGCGATCAAGAATAAAGTTTTTATAATTCACATGTTGAAGAAGATGAGCTGGGCGTGCTTGGCGAATTAGCTAACCTGTTTAATAACCTGCATAGCTATGAAACTTACCACTTTACCTGTTCTTGAGCAACTAGCGAATGTCAACCAAAGATGAACCTGTAGAAATTGTACCTATAGGTCCACAGGAACATGATTGTGAACGTTTCAGTTTATTGGAAATTATTGGAATTTATGATGATTAATAATTCATTGTCATATTAATCCTCATAAATTGTCCATCAAATCAAAGAATCAGGCGCCTTTAGGTATTTGCATTATGAACGCAGATTTAATGGACGACGGCTGAATATTGAATGACGGACTAGACGCTTGTATTTTTGCCTCAGTCTGGATATAGGATTATGGACGCAGATTTAATGGACGACGGCTGAATATTGAATGACGGACTAGACGCATGTATTTTTGCCTCAGTCTGGATATAGGATTATGGACGCAGATTTAATGGACGACGGCTGAATATTGAATGACGGACTAGACGCATGTATTTTTGCCTCAGTCTGGATATAGGATTATGGACGCAGATTTAATGGACGACGGCTGAATATTGAATGACGGACTAGACGCATGTATTTTTGCCTCAGTCTGGATATAGGATTATGGACGCAGATTTAATGGACGACGGCTGAATATTGAATGACGGACTAGACGCTTGTATTTTTGCCTCAGTCTGGATATAGGATTATGGACGCAGATTTAATGGACGACGGCTGAATATTGAATGACGGACTAGACGCATGTATTTTTGCCTCAGTCTGGATATAGGATTATGGACGCAGATTTAATGGACGACGGCTGAATATTGAATGACGGACTAGACGCTTGCATTTTTGCCCCAGTCGGGAAAAAAGGCCAGTGGCATCCTGTACAAGTTGAATGTATCTTTTTATTATTTAAAGGAAAGCACAAACCAATTTACAATTACATATTGAAACACACTGATTGTATGTGTTCACACTGATTGTATGTGTTCACTGAACGGATGTTCACACGGTCCATCCTCCATCTTTGCTAGGCAATAGCATCGTGAACCCCGAACGAAAGTGGATTTAGATAAAACATCTATAATGAAAGACACAAACTCTTTACATATATCGACGCTTTTTATTTGAAGGCAAAGTAATTGAAATTGGTCAACCGTGATATTCCGGCTTATATACTGTTGCTATTCGCGTGAACTTATAACCCAGAGGTTCTATTTGTTTGTTGGGGTGAACCTGTTTTCATATAAAGTTTAACAGCAGTGGACAGAGTGCATACGTATAGGGTGAATGTTATTGTGATATACATTGGAGAGATGTAAATAATTCGGTTACCGACAACCTTTTCATAATGGTTGTCACGACTCTCTTGTAATCGTTCAAAGCTCGCTGACCTGTATGTTAAATCCATCATGCGTGCACTATATGTTTCTCCATTATCTGTGTTCAGTTTAGCCAAGTTTTCATGTCTGAATTCGTTCTGTCACTACGTCATTCTGCTTCTAAATTCAACTGGATGTACAGTCCGGGAGCACTACGCTGTTTGGGCCTTTCGCCTCTATCCGTCATTAAAACAACCCCATTCCACTTTCTGTCGTTTATTTTAGCCACGCTGACAAACAGTCTGATCGCCTTGAGGAGTTGATATATCTGTAATCAGTCAAACTGCCGATTGAATTTCCCCTAATATCGCCATCTTCTTCTGTCAGGTCACGTGATCGGTACGCTTTGATTCGAACCGACCACGTGACCCGTACAAAGAAGATGGGGAAAGAGGGGAAATTCAATCGGCCGTTATGTTTGAAGACTGATTTTAGACACATCAGCTCGTCACGGCAATTATAGGCCTCAGCCCCTCAGAGAGCTTGTCGTAAGAGGCGATTAACTGGGGCACCCTACGGGTTCCCGGGTGTGAAAAGGAATCGGACCCCACCCGTGGGGTCCCGGGTGTTAGTAGTAATAGGACCCTACCCGTGTGGTTTCCGGGTGTAAGGAATAGGAGACAAACGTCGTGATATGACTGAAATAGTGTTGAAAGCGACGTTAAATCATATTCACTCACTCATTCAAACTGTTTGCCGAATCTGCGTAACGTGCCATTTCTTCAAAACTATTTTCTATGTACGGGCTTATTATTCCGCAATCTTAGTAAATCGCGACGGTAGGCTTTACATGGCAGTGTGACTAATGTCACAAGACCTACGAAGTAGGGTAGGCATTAGGACTCGCACTGAACTCTTGGAAATCCGCCTCAAGTTGAAATCCTGCCTATATTACCATTGATTTTCATAAAAAATCACTAGAAATTTTCATCAAAGTAGATCAGCTCAGAACTTGTTGGTAACAGTCCCCTAAAGCACCTTCATGCAGAACAATAAGGTTCTAATGTCAACGGTTCTCCTTATTTTGCCGACGAAATGATTCGGATGGACTCACTCACTTACTGACTACCGGACAATTTGCAGATGGTAGCCTACTTCGTAGGGATATGCTTACCGAGACACCATCTCGAATTGGCGCTATGTAAAACTGTTGTGTTCTCGTCAACAATTCAAAAAGAAGGGGAAATATGTCAATCGGCTGGTCAGTTTCAAACAGTGTACAAATGATACGCAGTGCTAAAGTAATTGTAACTCTTCTGCCTGGGGAGATTAATTTAGTCCATATACAGGGGTGTTGATAGGGCCAGACATTTGCGTACACTTCGCCATCCATAAGATGGCTAACGAATCGTGTGTCGCCATTATTGCGGAGCGATATCCCATACTTTACCGTATACTGTCTGAGCTTACAA
Organism: Hanleya hanleyi; assembly: GCA_036873755.1. Lineage (NCBI taxonomy): Eukaryota > Metazoa > Mollusca > Polyplacophora > Lepidopleurida > Hanleyidae > Hanleya > Hanleya hanleyi. The sequence goes on along the minus strand of JAVTVY010021341.1, from coordinate 61,813 downwards.
AAGATACGGATATGAAGAACTTCCGTATCATCCAACAGCACATGATTTGAAATTAGCGGGCGACGTTGGAGTTACGTCAGTAGAGTTTACCTGATTGACTGACGACTTCACGTTGTGTTTAATTCGGGGAATTCCCTCATACAGTTGCCGAAAATAGGCTGAAAATTGATACACACAATCCCAGAGTCAGTCTTACCGCGTATAGATGACCCAGATGATTACAGGTTGAGGGCCAGAATGACATCAAAATGTATGATCCTGTATTACAGGTTTCAATTGTGTATGGAAGTGTGTATGGGACCATCTGCAGGGGTGTATGTAAAATTCGGATTTGTCCCGGAAATATAAAAAGCGGAACACGGAATTTACACCCCTATGGTGAGCATAGGCGAGCTGCAAAACATATACATATATTCCATAGGATGAAAATAGGGTTAGGTAGACTCTACAGAGGGAGAGAGAGAGAGACGGCTAACTACGCCCACTGTTGTTTGCTCACACACACACACTTCTATACCTCACACATGTAGTCCATGCTAAATACTTATCTGAACAAAGAAGAACAACAAGGATGACAACCCAATCATTTCGTTTTCCCATCCAGCACAGCATACTCACGCTGGGGGAGCCGTTGTTAGTGTGTTTACAATTCAAGTATGCTCTTGTCCAATCAGAACCCGTCCTTTGAGAAAGTTCAATCTTCGGCCAGGGTCGCTTTTGGCCTAAGCATCGTCGGGCAGTCCAGGATACCATGTCCGGAAACAGTTGTTTGCGCATTTTGGTCGCATTTTCCAGGGCATCGGTGGGTGGCAACCCCATATCCTCATCCAAGTGACGCTTGGTCTTCATGATGAACCGATGCGTGTGATCGCCCTTCATTTCAAGCGACAGGAGCTCCGAGCTCCCAACTGTCCCAATCCCGAGCTCCAATCTCCGAGTTTCCGAGCTCCTCCCGACCTCCGAGCTCCAAATGCCCCATCTCCGAGCTCCCAACCGTCCCATCCCCGGGGTCCGCGCTCTTGCATATAAAGACGACATACATCTGTGAACGCTTCATTATACGTCGAGTGTCCGTGGAGACGAGAACCTTGGTTTACGCATGTCACTTGTGTTCGAATTTTCCACGCCATTTAATCTACGTTGAGATTTGCTTTCCATTCATAAATGTCGTATAGAGCGAAGTCATCTCACAGAACGGAGTCCAGATAACACGCAAGTTGAACGTATTCTCGAGGAACGATCAATACCTACGTCACAGATGAGAGTATTGGAGCATCACTATAAGATGACGGCGAGCGACCCGATGGGATGTGGAAAGACGTGCTGGGTGATGAAATTCTTAGAGTAAAGGTCCCTCAATTATACTCATATAGTTTGGTGCTACAGCCAGTAGCAGCCCGCCTACGAAACTACAAAGCTACAGAATGTGAGCTTCGTCCCAGGTATTCCTCACGATACAGATCAAATGTATTTCTTCCATCCAGAGCAGACCAACGTGGTAGTCCTAGATGATATGGTGGGTGCGGCCGAGGACGATTCACACATCGCCTACTTGTTTACCAAAGGATCCCATCATCGGAATCTATCCGTCATCTATTTTACCCAGAAACTCTGGTGTCCAGAGATATTGCCTTGAACTCCCAATACTTAATGTTGTTCTCCAATCCCATCGACAGGCGCAAATCCCTGTGTTTGGTAGTCGTATTTATCCTCAGAACATCGACCGTTTCATGCGGGCAATTTTAGCTCATAGCAGATTGACACCCAGACTACGACGGTCTACGACGTCAGCATGCAGTATGTCGACCTCGTGACCCATATAAAATTGTTAAACAAGGACCGGGTCCATATGGAAATCGAAAAAACCACGTTGATGTTGAAAACCCCAGGCATGAGCTGGACATCGGAGTAAGTCAGAGCGATGGCTCAAAAGAAACATCTGTTTGAACGCATCATTGAAATGAAAAGCGTCCCACTGTAAACATACCACACGAAACCATTCTCCTCGTTTCACCATGAGCACCACGGAGTCCACGTTACCTGACTTAAAGTTTGAAACCGACAACGATGATATTCTAGCCGAAGCGTTACATCAAGCCAACGTTCAAGTCGATGCTATTTATTGATACAGCTCCAGGTTAGACCACCGAGGCCGCTCAGCACCAACGCATGCCTTGTCATCTTATCACGCTCATAGATGACATCCGATGGGTGACCCGAGTATGTCTTCTGCTGCATAAGAAACAGATAGTACCCAAAGAGGTTACCAACACAACTACCCGTGCCCAAGACCAGCTGACCCTGCATGAGGCATTTCAAATCTTTATGGAGACGCAGCTGGAGACGAGAAATTATCTTCACCAACCCCAACATGATTATGTCTGTCTATGGATGATAAACAATGCGTTAAAACGTTACGTTAAGGCGCTCAGTTAGGGCGTTAAGGCGTCAAGATAGGGCGTTAAGATGTTGAAACGGGCGTTAAGACGTAACAACCGGCGTTGACGGGCGTCAATGCATTTCGATGAATTAGTGTCAATTTCATGGGACCATCAGAACTTCTAGGCTATTTCACCAGAGCGTGAAAGCGTTAACCTGGGCGTTGCCGATAAACGGGCAGTCGACGTTTAATCGTCAACATGGCTTACACTTGCTCTGAGTGCGAACGCACGTTCTCCAGATTTTACGATCTGCATGGAATATACATGGAATTGAAGACACCCATAACTTACAACCGGTGTACATCCAAATGCGGCCCTATATCAGAAAAACAGCCGTGGCAATCTATGAATCAGTTTAGCCTGCTACCACTTGAAATGAAAAGCGATCCCACCCGCACAGGCCTATCATAAAGACCAAGCGTCACTTGGAGGAGGATATGGTGTTAGCACCCACCGAGGCACTGGAAGATGTGATCAAAGTGCGCACACAACTGTCTCGGGACATGTTGTCTCAACGGTATCCTGGACTGCCCGACGATGCTTAGGCCAAGAGCGACCCGGACCGAAGATAGAACTTTCTCAAAGGACGGCTTCTGATCGGACAGGAGCATACTTGAATCGTAAACACACCCAGAGCGGCTCCCCAAGCGTGGGTGTACTGTGCTGGAGGGGATAATAAAATGATTGGATTGCCATCCTTGTTGTTGTTGTTGTTGTTCTTTGTTCAGACTAGTACTCAGCATGGACTACATCTGTGAGGCATAGGAGTGTGTGTGTGTGAACGAACAACAGTGTGCTTAGTTAGCCGCCTCTATCTCTCCCCGCGTAGAGTCTACCTCATCCCTATACTCATCCTATGGAATATATGTTTAACGGCTCGCTTATGCCCACCATAGGGGTGTGAAGTCCGTGTTCCGCTTTTTATATTCCCGGGACAAATCTTAATTTTACATACACCCCTATAGATCGCCTCATACACACTTCCCTGGATTATTCCCCATGGTTTAGGTGTAAAGTCCGTGTTCCGCTTTATTTTCTGTGAAAATATACACCCGCTAACCCAAACTGTAGGGCTTACAGGGTGGGTATTTATCGATGTTCAATAAAGAACGTGACCCCAGAAATGCACCTGCACGGGAAGTGAATTCACCGGAATGACCTTTGACCCGGACGTGACGTTATCACATTCACGCTTCACCCTAAACAATAATAATGAATCGGTCTTCGTCCTACCACTGGTGTTACAGAAACAAGACGGCAAGAAATTAGACCATACAGTCTGGCCCTAGTCTAGGTGACGCGAGACAGCTATTTGTCCCTTTGTATGTGGAGACGTCCACTGTTTTCATCATCTCAAAACTTGAGTATTGCATCTACAACACATTCGACACATCTCTTGGATATTTAGAGAAATACAACCCCCAAAGAACATGGACAGATTGCTAACAGCATTGGTGGCGTCACTAACCTGTATCACATGTATGGTTGGAATTCTCAACAGTATAATGGAGGACTTCGAGTTAAATAAAGAACCTTACCCCTGACAATATATTCTTGAATTAAGTTGACACGTAGTTATGAATTTTATGAGATTTAAAGATTTTAAATGCGTGATATCGATGTTCAATTGCATGACGTCATATGTATTGTGAACTTATATGAACTGATGGACATTAACTTACATGTATGTTACGGGACGAAAGCTACCGTTGGCGCACGAGTACATGCTGTGGCGTATTAGTACCGTATCTGTAGAATGTAAAATGAATCGTTTTAACAAGCTGATCTATGTTTATACCATGTTTACGTTTGATAGCGACACCATATCGCATGCACTTGTTCTAGAAGGGGCATGCTACACGTCAAGTCATTAGAATAGATTCCATCACCAGCCGTTTACTCCTAATAACCTGGCCATTAACTGATATTCCTTCCAGTTGTTTTTGTGTTTTATCTGTTTGTTCTGAGTCTGACATTTATTGGCTTGGCTCTCTTGGCACTGTCAGAACAATAATAGAGTGTATACCTATCATTGTTTTCTTCCAAACAAATTGGCTTCTTTTACGAAATTCCACCAAAATGGGCCTACAGATGTATGACCCTTTCTCAGGGATGATCTTTGCAAGAGGCGCAGTTTTCCGCAGAATCGTAACCTTTTCTGGTGAGAAATTGCCTTGCAGATTGTAGCAAAGGTCAGGTGATTCAGTAGAATGTAAAGGGGAACTTGAGCCCCATACAATGGCGACCATGGTGGGTTTGCGGGATTTGCGATTGCATAAGGAACTCTGCCATCTGTGGGAATGTCCGGCTATCTCCGGGGCTACCCGGTCAACTCCCGGAATGTCCGGAAATCCCCGAGATTGAGTGAGTGAGTGAATATGATCTAACGTCTCTTTCAACTATATTTCGGTCATATCACGACGTTGGGTTCTATTCCTTTTCACACCCGGGAACCCCACGTGTGCCTCAGTTAGTCGCCTCTTACGACAAGCTGTCTGAGGAACTGAGGTATATTCTTACCATGACCTGCGGTGTGCACAACGACATCCCAAGTCAATCCCCGGAAGCCCCACGGGGCCCCGAGACTGTGCGGTGATCTCCGCGTGATCTCCGTAGATATGCCAATGTTAATTTACTCTCCAGTTACTTCAATGTTAATTTACTTCCCAGTCACTTCAATGTTATATGCATAGCATGACTTGTCTTTATAAGTTCAAAGATCAGATCTTGAACCCCATAAAATGGCGGCCCCGTATAAAAATGGTCGCACCCGTGTCACGGAGAATGACCGGAAGTGACTTTTGTCCACGCAAAATACCGGATATCATGGTGCGTAGGTGTCAACCCTTATAAAAAAATACCATGGTTATTACCATGGTAAAAACCATGGTAAAAACAATAGTGTTTTGGGCATGGTATTTACCATGGTATTTACCATGGTAAATACCATGGTAAATACCGTGGTAAATACCATGGTAAATACCGTGGTAAATACCATGGTAAATACCATGCCCAAAACACTATTGTTTTTACCATGGTTTTTACCATGGTAATAACCATGGTATTTGTTTATAAGGGGGTAGCTCCATACAGTTATCTGATTGGTCAATGAAGTGTGATGGCGCCTTGTTGATTGGCTGGATTTCAATCCAAGTAAAATACCAATTGTTTTAAGCTGGAATTAGACGAAACAAGCTCCATTCCATAGGCGTAACATTATATATTTCATTCATGATGAGCAACAATGGTAGTGAAACGGTGAATGAAACACAAGAGGAATGACATAATATACAATAGACTTTATTTTAACTGAAGAGTTACTATTTAAAACAGCATGCGTGCAATACAATACATGTAGATTTTAAGCTGTGTCACTATAATAATGATTATAATCTCTTGTCTTCTCTCCTCTTCAGTGTCTTGGCCACGTTATTCAGTTTCTCTCGCATGTAATAATGCACCTCAGCGTCTGTTTTTTCTTTAAAAAACTTCTGCACGGTTTCTGCAAAATTAAAAACATTAAACATAAATAATTTGATGAACACAGGATGCACAGTTCTTGATATTTCTGAGTTTGGAAATAAGGCTCATGGAAAAAAAATGCTATCAAAACTAAAATTCTGATTACAACTGCATGATCGGTACATGTTGTCGATGGGCATTACAAATTGAGGGTGTAAGTAGTACAGCTGCAGAAATGAAGAAAAAAAAACATACACGTAACAGCGAACCAGTGACAGGTTGAAATCCTTGATATACTTACTCGTAATTTGGGCTATTTCGCCACGGTCCATAGGTGGCTTAGTTGGTAGGCCACCAGCTCTCCTTCCCCCAGTCACTGAATGAGCGGCAAGGTATTCATCTGGGTATAAGCCATGTAGCAAATCGTTTGTCATCTTTCTAGCATCGTTCTTTGTGATGCTGTTAAGCAGGCTTTGTGGTATGGAAAACTAAAAAAGACAAAAAAAAACAATATAAATGGCAACACAAATTTAGGAAAAAACACAAGAAATATGATTACTTAGCTTCGCTAAATCTTAACTAATAATATGACAATAGGTTAATAATTATGGAATAGGTTGCCATAGGTTACCAGTGTAGATTTGATGGCAACCTGTTGAGAGGTTACCATCAGCACTCCTTAAATTGAGGCCTCCCTCACTACACACTGTATTATCTTGAATGTGGGGATACGAGGAGGTAATTTTGCTAGAATAGTTAACAGTAAATATTCAGAGTTGTCTCCCCTTACTAGGATGTAAGTTTGTACGCAAAAATGTGATTTAAAACGAGCATCACCCAATCCTGGAGTTCCTTTACATATTGGTATATACCAATGGTCTTTCATCATAGGCCAGCAAGTAAATAAAATTGTGAAAAGTCACATTACAAATAATTTTACCATGGAGTTGTGTGGTGTCCCCGTGTTCTGAGGTCCAAGCGACGCAGCAGCCAATCCTAATGCTTGCATCTCTGTGGATGGTTGTATTGGTGAGGGAGATGGAAATGGCGGTGGAGGAGTTGGGGATCGTGGTGATGGTGGAGTCGGGGATCGTGGTGGTGGAGTCGGGGATCGTGGTGGTGGAGTCGGGGATCGTGGCCGATATGGAGAGCGAGAAGATCCGTGAGGTGTCGATGAGATGGCGCACTGGCTGGGTCGATCAATGACTGGTCGGCTATCAGATGACCGGGTTGCAAATAAATTTGACAATCTGTCTACGGCTGCCGGAAGACCTGTGTACAGAGAAAAAAATTTAAATATCTTGAAAAGAGCCCACATGCAGAGACTGAAAAAGAATTCCTTAAAAGTATTAACCAATTTGGCTATACACACAATCACTCTTACAGTTGAAATTCACATCATAACTACTGTTGTGCTTGCTGGGGAAGTTGTAACTCTCATTAATTACATTATTGGATGTCGCCTGATAACCCTTAAGCATATAGGGAATTTAACACTGCATTAAGACAATAATACCAACCCGCTAAAGACTTGACTGTGGATACCAGTGACTCATTAAGAGCAAGAAGTGACTTATTGGTCTCTTGCAGGTCGGTCACAGTCCGCTTCAAGCTTCCTATTTCCCTTCGGAGATCTTCCACAGCCAGCTGTGTTGCCACTTCTGGACTGTTTCTGCTTGCCTGTGGGAAAAATATATAATTAAATTATTTCAAGGCAACCCCCCACATTTGTTAGCAGAAGGAGTTTGTTGATTGTAGCAGTGGTTCAATCACAGTTGTGAGCATTAATCCGATGGACATAACATATCTCCAGAAATGGAAGTAGAATAAGGTCACTTTCAGTAAATAACATCAAAACTGTAAACCATAAAAAAGTGTAGCATTTTGGCAGATATGTGTATGATCGCCTATTTAATTTACACAATAAACCATACATTAATTACCAAAATCGTGTGGATCCACTGATTAACTTTGCATAATATAGGAGGAAGGTTACTCCAAAAATATTTGGAACAAGCATCTTGGGATCAATATTTCGGCCAATAGATAAACTTAATTGGATATTCGTGGAATTTGAACCTATACCATGTCTTTAACGGATATCAATTTGCCCAGTTAGCTGTCGCCATGTTCGTTTTAGCTGCAGCAAAAGATGACCTCGGCTCGGCTCCATCACAGTCCGTGAAACCCCATGGAGAGCCGCGAAACAGAACGTAAAGAATGCCTAGGGCTTGCTAATCTCTCTTGATTGGTAAGACCGTCGATCTACAGATAAAAACCAGATGTGCGATACCACCCCCGGCGGATTTGAGTGCATGTGCGAAGATTCACTGCAGGGCTTACGCGGTTAACAAAGTTACCCCTGACGGTGGGTTAACATAAACAGATACCTGGCTTTAATGATCTGAGCAGGGGATTAAGCGATCCATAATTAATTGTTTATCTCCCGACAGGGTGTGATGATATCCTGTTGTCGCGAGTTTTATTCGCCCAAGATAAATACTGGGCAAAAGCAAGCAACATCAGAGTCAACTTTCACTTTGACAAACAAATTATGTCAGACGCACCTCGGAGAACACGTGGGTATAAACGATACCTACGAGATCCTACCGCTCCCGTCCCCCGTAGTACCAGGTTGCTTTACAGTTCACATTTTCCACAATTGTATGTCATTGTAAAATAATCAAATAATTGTTTCAATTATGTTGGAATTTACTTCATATGGAAATTAATGACTAAATGTGTATTGAGGATATTGTTTCATAATATTGTTTAGTGTAAATTATGGATATTACTTATTTTAGTATTCACATTTTTTTATCAAACTATTTTGTAAATACTGAACACTGGAAATAATAATAAAAAAATAGTGAATTCATGTATTTTCTTATCACAATGACTTGTTATGTATTAATTCAAATCTACTATTGGATCATGTTTCAGTTCATGGGTTATAGATAGTCAAAGATTTACCATGGTAAACCATACCTGCACCATGGTACATCAGAGTTTACCATGGTTCACCATACTTGCACCATGGTCACACCATGGTAAACCATACCTGTACCATGGTTCACCACAGTTGTACCATGGTAAACCATACCTGCACCATGGTACATCAGTTTACCATGGTTCACCATACTTGCACCATGGTCACACCATGGTAAACCATACCTGACGTACCACAGTTGTACCATGGTAAACCATACCTGCACCATGGTACATCAGAGTTTACCATGGTTCACCGTACTTGCACCATGGTCACACCATGGTAAACCATACCTGTACCATGGTTCACCACAGTTGTACCATGGTAAACCATACCTGCACCATGGTACATCAGAGTTTACCATGGTTCACCATACTTGCACCATGGTCACACCATGGTAAACCATACCTGTACCATGGTTCACCACAGTCGTACCATGGTTTACCATACTCGCACCATGGTAAACCATAGTCACACCATGGTAAATCACATCTGTACCATGGTAAACCATGTTGTACCATGGTAAACCATACTTTTACCATAGAATGTATGGTAAACCATGCTTTACCATGGTACTTTTCATGGTAAACCATGGTACTTTTTTATAAGGGAAAGGTCACTTCCACATTATAGAATTTTCCGTCTTCAAGACAACAAGGGCTTGTGCGTGATCTTAAGATGTTGTAACGCAAAGTCGTCTGTATACTCGGGTGATGGTCTCTATAAACCCGTGCAGATAATAGATTCCAGTTCCGGCTTCTGAGATTTCTCGAAGACTTGATAGCCTCTTCAAATGGGACAGGATACAACAACAACGGAGACCATCTCTGCTGAATATTAAGCCGATTTATTGTAAATTTATTCCACCTAACTTAGGAATGATCGACAGCATTTGGCAGGCAGACCAACACAGCTTCAATAACATCAGATCATTTTGTAAATGTCTTTCAAAACTGGAGATAGTGTATCTATCATCGGAGACATGTTGAAGAATTAGCCTTCATTGAGACATGATGGTATTAGTCTTCATTGAGACCTGATGGTATTGGCCTGCCTGTATGTGCTGGTCATCCCTTTTTATACATTGTTATGACATTACAGAGTCAAGTTAACTCAAAACTAAATCCTCATACCTTCGGTGCAGTTATGATAAGCGGATCAGCCATCTGTCGCATTACCTAAACTCACTCGTCCAATTCAGGATGATTCAGTACAGTTACACAGGCATTTTCTATATCATCCTGTATAAATTGATATTACATAACTGTTTCTCACAAATAGTTGTGTTCACAATAACTGACCTAAAGCGTCATGAAATAGAATTTCGGAAATATTTTTGTCACATCACAATAAATTCAAGGTTGCATGCATACAGATTAGTTTATATAAAATTGGTAAATGAAAAGTCGAACTTTATGCAATTGTATGGTGGCTAAGAAATTCCATATTTCACAACATGTTACGGTCATACTCCATGACATGAGGTCTGCCATTTCTGCATGGTTGTGGCGACACGTTAGCATGACGTCGCAGAAGCATTGTGCGATCGCGGCACGAAGAACTACGGGAATGTCCGCTAACTTTCGGCATTCTCCTGTAACTTCCGGAGGTCAAATGACCTTTGACCTTAGATGAAAATCCTAACTTGAATACGACCCAGTCACTGGCAATGGTATATGCTTAGCATAAACATGTCAGATTAATTCGTCGCTTGTCTGGGGATTTCCATGACACCATCAATTCGGGGGCAAACATGTCTCCACATGTCTCCACATGTTTTGAGGGTAGGCTTCAGCAAAGTGTATTGAATGCATTACGAGTTATAAACCCTTCATTGTTACATGGCCATGCTGCATAGACCCTTTAGTATTATAATACGGTATTGCCTTTATCATGGTACAATACTTCTAGCAGAATGAAAACATCCAAGATGACGCTCACGACGCCAGTCCATCGTTTTTGAACATTGAGAAAGCCCTATACGTTAGCATGACGTAATACTGGAGGGGTGACTCCGAAAACGTTTACGAAAAACATTTTGTATATCAGTATTTCGACATATATTTATTCGTAGTACACACTATTGGTAATGATGATCTAAAAAAAAAATAACATCGATACCGGTACTTGTTTGCAATTGAAATCAAAAGAATTCGGGAAAGACATTGGCACGTGGTGTCCATCAATTACAGATATAAACGAGAAGGGCAGAGCGCGTAAGTAACGAATGAAATAATAGTTAGAGATCCGTTAACATACGGGGTAGATACGATGTCATTGGTGCTTGGGAGTTTCTCTTTAATCAGACCAAACTCCCATACAACGTCTCGCGAGTAAAAGTTTCGACAATTTGGTTGTTTGTGTAAAAACGCCCAGTCATATTCGATATCACCATGGTAAAAACGGTAATATGATGATATCGAAAATGATTTACCGCTTTTACCATATTTATCGCATGTTGAGGCGTTTACTCTATCAAACGTCCTCGATGCTCAGTTCTCATTTTTGGTGGGTGGATTCCCTAGGGGGGACGATGTGTTGCATACCAAATGTAGGTCGAGGTCAGATGTCAAAGGTCCGTGTGACCGAAAAATCAGGAAATTATTAAAAATTTCTAATTTTTGTCAGTGAATTCAAATAGGGGAAAATGAAGTATCGCATACCAAAAAAATAGGTCACGGTCAAAGGTCACTGACTCCAAAATCAGGAAATTATTAAAAATAACTTTTTTGTATCAATAGATACATTAGGAGGACACGATATGTCACGTATCAAAATGTAGGTCAAGGTCAAAGGTCAAGGTCACTGTGACCCCAAAATAATGAAATTGTTAAAAATCATAATTTGTTTGTGTCCATTGATATATTAAGGGGAGACGATGTATCATGTAGCAAAATTTAGGTCAATAGTCAATGTTACTGTGACCCCAGGATCAAAAAATCTTTAAAAATTACTTTTTTTTGGTGTCAGTAGATACATTAGAGGGACATGATGTGTCACGTACCAAAGTGTTGGTCAAGTTCGAAGATCAAGGTCACTGTGACCCCAAAATAATGAAATTGTTAAATATTATGATTTTTTGTGTCCACTGATACATTAAAGGGAGACGATGTGTCGTGTACCAACAGTTAGGTCGAGGTCAAAGGTCAAGGTCACTGTGACCTCAAAATCAGGAAATCATTAAAAGCCACATTTTCATATGCCTGTCAAAGACGATGTCGTAAAATGCGATGGTGAATTCTGTCCATCTATCCGTCTATTCATCCATTAATATTTGTTGTCCATGCGATATTTCTCGTTTCAAGGTATGGATGATACCAAACCTTGGGTATGGCAAAGAGGAGCAATATTGATTCTGAGATCAATTTGTGAAAGGTCAAGGACACGGTCCCCCAAAAGTGAATCCAATGTAGTTGACTATACGTGTTAGGTTGGAATGTTCAGAGTTGTCCTGTGGATACATGTGAAAAACAGCTACAGGTACTTGAACTGTTGTGAAATTAAAACCATACATTTACTAATTCGACTGGGAGAGGGTTGCTTTAAGAACTTTATACCTGTTTATTAATTTTAAGAACAAAAGGTTTACTTCGTCACTTTCTTCACATTTTTCTTCCTTCATGAAAAGTTTTCTCACCTGAAAGACATCCATTTGAAGAAAAACTACTATTTTCTTCTTTTTGACTATTGTCGATTTCAGTGTGGGATATGTGAGCTTTCGGCTCTTCTTTCAAGGTTACCTAGTTACCAAGAGTTATGCCCATTTTAGTTTATCATTCAGTATAAGTTGTGATATATACGTTACATTCTCAGAAGCACAAAATCATAGACCTTTCTGTGGATTGCTAGTTACCAATTGGGATCAAGGCTATTAAACCACCTCGAAATTTGGACCAGTGTAATTCCAGATGTACTGGCGTATATTGAAGCCCCTTGGGCTCTTGTTGTTGTTATCCATTTGCCTATCTTCCTGCCACGTTGGTCTCTCTCTTGTACGAATTTCGCCCTTTTTCCACAATATTAGCTCAAAGTCTAGCGCACACTAGAAGTATGTTTTCCTGTGCCGTTCATCAGATTCGAGTTTGAGAAATTTGATTAGAATTTTACTCCGCAGCTCATCAGAAGACCGATGAGTGTCACCCGGATATTGATCTTTGGATCCTTATTGCCGTGTTGAGGCTGGAGAGTAGTCTCCATATCTACTGACCTTTCTCAAAATGAAGTCCGGTTTACAGCAAAGGTGTCGCCAATGGGGTTTCTCGTACTGTTAATCGAGATGAGGAGAGTCCCAAATTAAGCCCTCAGTGGCATGGACCTGATCGAAGTTCAGGCACATTGGTGACTCTGTTAGTTTCATCTTGAACATATGACTATCTAGTGTGGCCATGAACTCGTAAGAGGATTGTTCCTCTGGCTCTAGTGGTTGGGGAGCGGTATCGGTGTCTTGGGAATTGAGACAGCGGGTATAATCTGGTGGATATACCGGCCGGTCGATATTGTGTTTCACGCTCTTTGCTACCTTGCTCCTGTAGATCATCCCAGGATGCCCTTGTCTGTGTTGCGTGCCAGTTGCGTAGAAAGGACGAATAGATTTCTGGGGGCGGCATCAAGATTCCGAAAGTCCGATCCGTCCGTGTAGCTCAATAGCTCGCCACGAAGAATCGCGTATAACGTTAGAGAGTTCATGTCACTTGGAAGGGCAGATTATGGACCGCTTTTGAGACAGATGCACTCAGGTCTTCCTGTATCGCCTTTATGCCCGGTCTCTCGGCGGACAGCCTATCCAGTGCCACTGCCACACTCCTCTCCAGGCTCGTGATGAATACCTCTGATGGATGAGATCTTAGCGTCATTTTGAACATATGAGAACTTGCAGCATCTTGTAATCACTCATGGTAGAGTCTTCCATCAGCCCTTCCTTCTCTGGTGGATTTTGCAATTTTGGACAAGCGGTATCCCGTCAAGCCTCGCTCTGATCGGGTGTCTGTCCTTGCTTCTACGGATGATCATGGGTTCAGTTTTAACCAGACTTCTCAGCCTTCGCCATATTTTGCACCATCTCATCAGCTTCTCGTGTATTTTCTCCAGGACCTTGGAGGCAACTCAGAGATTCACCAGGCTGATCCATTGAAGATCTGTGGATCTACGCATGTCATTATTGTAGAATTGGTGCCATCTCACAGCCCTGGGGAACACTTATGTGAGTGGGAAACCAGTCTGATGTGTACCGTAGTTGTTCACACCATTTCTGACGTGGCGTTCACACACGAAAGATGCAAAATTGAGGAAGAGGCGCCGTCTCAGGCCCTTCGAGGTCTGAACAACATACATCTACGTGGGAATTAGATTTCAAGCTTATTGTGGCTTGCAGTGAGAAGTATAACATTGCTAGTGTAAAGCTTCTATCTTTTCATCTCCCAGCCATGGCGGAATAATGTGTCTATTCTGGATGGCGAAATGCTGCGATAGGCCTTTGCAACCGTGTATAGTCTTCTTTGTCTGCTTTGGTTATGTGTACGCAGTTTTTACCCCTCGGGCAAATTTTGCTTGACGGTAGTTGTCGTCGTCAGCGTCGCCTGCCCGTCCGTCTGTCTGTCCGTCAGTCTGTCTGTTCATCTTTCTTGTGAACACGATATGTCAAGAAGAATTATAGCCAGGCATTGTGAATTCATATCACATATGTATCGGGTGAAGGGTCAGAAGCCTATTGAAAATGACCGACCTTGACCTATTTTATCAAGGTCAAATTCTAGTATTTGCTATATTTTGGGAAGGATTAAACCTAGGGTCTCCATTCATATTATATATGCAACTCGGGGTTGACTAGAAGCCTATTCCAGTTGACTGACCTTGACCTATTTTTCATAGGTCATATACTGTTTATTGTGATATGACATGAAGAAATAAATCTAGGCTTTCAAAATTAATACTATGTATATATCTGGCGAAGGTCAAGAGGTGTACTGAAGATGACTGACCTTGACCTATTTTATCAAGGTCAAATTATAGTATTTGCCATATTTTTGAATGATTGAAGCTAGGGTCTCCAAATTCATATTACTTCAGCAGCTGGTGATTGACTAGAAGCCTACCCCAGTTGACTGACCTTAACCTATTTTTTAAAGGTCATATAATGTTTAATATGATATAACATGAAGAAATATAGCTAGGCTTTCCAAATTGAAACTATGTATACATCTGTCGATGGTCCAAAGGTGTGCTGAAGATGACTGACCTTGACCTATTTTATCCAGGTCGGATTCTACTTAGTACAATATTTCATTAAGGATTATATCTACATTGTCCAAAATTATACCACATATGTCTGGACCTGACGTATATTGAATAGCACTAACCTTGGCCTATTTTCTGAAGGCCAAATTTTATGTTAAGTCTAAGAACTCTGAATTCATGTTCCATATATGATTATGTTAGAGTAGACCAGAAGATTATTGGAGATGACTATAGCCTTGATATATATTTCCAAGATCAAATTACTTGAGTTGATTTTGACCTATATAGAAGAGTTTTTCTAGCGGTAAGAATATGGTCATGCACTACCGGAACCTCAGCGCAATTTTTCCCCATTAATCTAATGCCTTGGCAAAAGCTGACCTACATGTATGTATTTCTGAAATGAGAGAACTGCAGTCAATCCTACTAGATCACAATTCTGTTAACCTACACGAAGATGTCAAAGTTCTAAAAATACATCTTATGCAATGCATGATTGCTGAATGTGAACAATAAGTGATATCCGAGGGGTATTGGAGCCCATTGGGCTATTTTTCCTTTTTCCACTGGTCTGGCACGCCTTCGTCGGAGCAGGCTTTGTAGTGTGTGGTGCACAGCCGTTCTGAAAGAGTTCCATGTATTTATAATCGTGATAGAGAGCTGTTTATCAGATTCACGAGTCTGCAGGAGCTAAATGTAGCTTTACTTTGACTAAGGCACCAGGAACTTCGCTGTAGGGGATGTAAGAATTATAGGCAGCGAAGTTGTTGGAATGTGATGCAATTATATGCAATTCAGAGAGAAATACTGGCCTTCATGGGTTCATGTGACTTCTTGTTAGTTCGTCGCCACCACTGTACCCTTGAATTAGCCGTATGAACAATATATATCAGATAATATGTTTGAAGATCGTTTGGAGTACCTAGGTCGTCGAAATATATGTTCGATTATCTTGTATGCAAAATGTAAAGGAGTGAGTGAGTGAATATGATTTAACGTCGCTTTCAACTATATCACGACGTTGGGTCCTATTTCTTTTCACACCCGGGAACCACACGGGTGGGGTCTTATTGCTTTTCACACCCGGGAACCCCACGAGTACCTCAGTTAGTCGCCCCACGCTGGAAAGGATGACCTCTTAGATGGTTGGAGCACTCGAATCATCTACGTATGCGATAAGTTCATTTGGGGTACTTTGGTGCACATTCTCAAAAACACCTTTTCATCACTTGCGCATGGCAGATTAACTTAGCAGAGAAGTTGGAGCACCTTATTCATGTGGATAGCCTTGAGATTATTAGGAAATGGTATCTAGAAAAAAATGATTTCTATGATTTTTTGTGTCTCAGCCACGCTTTCAATGTAGTTGTCCATGTGAATACTTTGAATGATATGACCACACGGCCCATATCACCGGCTAGACAAATATTAAAGTGCGACGGTGTAATACGCCTATCCAGCCATTTGATGAAGAGTCATGGGATATGTGACCGTTAGGTTAAAGAAACGGTCCAAACAGGTTAAATATTAATAGAATGCAAGTTCTTATTCGGGGTGACAAGTCTGTGAGACCTGACGCCTAACACAACAGATGTTAACTACGATCAAAACCATGTGTACAGAGGGTAAACGTCGGGGGAAATCCACTACCAGAATCTCAGCCTATATACAGCAGGCTTTGTCAGGACACCAGGCAAAGTGCCTTGGTCAAGACCCAGGAGAAAGTTTCTTTGTCAGGACCAAGGACACAGTTTCTTCATTAGCACCAATGAGAAGGTTTCATGTACTTCACGATCGTATTTGCAATCAGTGTGATTACAAGCGTCTAGTCCGTCATTCATAATCCAGCCGTCGTCCATTAGAGAATATCCGCGTCCATAATCCAAAGACCTATTCCATTTTCCACATAACAGTATTAGCACCACATTCAAAAAGACAATCATAGTATACATAAACATAGGGTTGTTTCCTGCAAGAGAGAAGCGGTCAACAGTTTTCAATGATGCCGGCAAGACATCATGATGTTCCAAAATATCAAATCCGTATCGCTGATCAGTATTCTTAATCCATAATATTCGTTATAGAGTCGTCATCTAAAAAAAGATGTATCTCAGTCACGCTTTGATTGTGACTGTTCATATGAGTACCATGAGGATCTTGAAGTACATGGGTTCATACGGCCCCTAGCCCCGGGTTAAGCGGAATTAGACACAAGTTACGAAACGTAGCGCCATAGATCTTGCACGCTACGTTCGTATTTTGCTATCAGCATGCGATATGTATCGCCAAATTTGAGAAACTTTGAGTGGAGGCGCTTGGTGGAATAGCCCTGTTTTTATAAGTTTCTGCAACAATGTTTTGTGACGTTGATTAAAATCGTCACATTTAACACAGGATCTAGCAAATGCTACTAAGCGAGATATGTATACGCCATATGCAGGTCCCACTGGAATATTACTGTCCAGAAAGGGATAGTTTACGATGTCGAAATTGTAATCATCTCTTTTGTCATAAAGTCGACGAGAGAGAATGCCCGCTTCATTTTTATAGAGATAGAGATCTAAATAAGATGTGCCTGTAGGGCTATCTGTAGTTTCCTTCAAATCCAGTGAAGGTGGATATATATCCTTCACTGCGTCATTTATATAGCGATTATCCACAGCGAGAAGATCGTCTATATAGCGTTTGGTGAATGAGAAGGAACGGGCTTTGAATGGATCGGTTTTTGAAAGCGCCTGCATATAGTCATATTCATAAGAGAACAGATACAGGTCAGCCAACAGGGGTGCACAATTAGTACCCATTGGAATACCTATATGCTGCTGATATATTGTGTTGCCAAATTTCACATAGATATTTTTAATGAGAAATTCAAGCAACTCTATAAACAAAGAAACATCCCATGAATGATATCTCTTGTATGTAGTAGAGCTAAAGAATGCTTTATGGCTTCCGACATTAATATATCTACGATCAGTTTTCTTGAACACAGATACTATTAATGAACTTAGACGGTCAATAAGGTCCTGATGAGGGATTGTAGTATAGAGAGTCGAGAAATCCCATGTGGATACATGTCTGTACGGTATGTGACCTTTAGCATCAAGTTCTTCCGTAAGACATTTTGAGTTTTTCAATATCCACATACATTCAACGCCAGAGTTCTTAGAAATAGTGGCGCAATACCTTTCCCAAAATGCTTTTACCTCCTGAAGGGCCCTCGTCAATAGGGTTGAAAGAAGCTTGGTGGTGCAGCTTCTAGAACCAGCTATGAATCTAGCTTTGTATGGTGATTTATGCATTTTGGGAGTCCAGTATATTTTTGGTATGTCGTTATGATTGGTTGGAAGACAAATACCTCTTTCCCTGAGAAACTTTTTGTGATTGTTAAATAAATCTTCCAGAGTAAATGCAGTTTGGGAGTAAGTAGACGTATTTGATGAAGATATGTCTACACTCAATTCTTTAACCAGCACCTGGTAATAGTAATATTTACATATGAATATTATATTATTCGGAGCTTTGTCTGCTGGGACTATGACGAATTTACTCTGGAGATTTGCTAGAACTTCTTGCGAATTGAGGTTTCTCAGAACTTGTTTTGCTTGGGGAAGAGTACTTCTGTCAATATGGCGGATTGTTTCAACGACCTTGCTCTTGGTGAGGTCCAGCCAATCAGCGAGTACTGTAGGTTCAACTTTTTCTCGCTTAGACCAATCAATAACGTACTGTTCCAATGCAGACAGGACTATCTTCTGGTCGGCCTTCAGATTTATTCTTCTTGGCTCTCTATATTTAGGTTCCTTCATCAGGAGTAATTTCAGATCCTTATCACTCACCACATCAAGGTCACCAGTCACAATATGTTTGCATGGTGTATAGATAAAGTTCGACGATTCACAATCACAACTATAGCCTCCTGACGTGTATAAGTTCCAGTCAAACTCCTGGACAGCATTGGAGTAATTGAATATTTTGGTGGCTATAGATTTAGTGTACTTATATGAAATGCAAGGAGGTTCTGTGAACTTAAAATAGTTTGGTACAGCGTTGCGTACCTCTGGATCATTCAGGATTCGAGGTAAATTAATGATGTCCAGTCCTTTATCTAAGTAGTTGAGTTTCAAGAAAAGCCGATCTTGAGAGGTTTCGATTATGTTCACTGGACGATACAACCGAAAATACGCTATATCTTGACATACTTTAATGATTTTTGATGGTATTATATTTCCTGAAGACGCAGATTGTTGTATATCTCTGGCTATTTGATCTAAAGCTCTCAGAGGTAACGCATACAGAACTGTACGTAAGCTATGTATACTATTGGGTGTGTTAGTTAAACCCACTAAGTAATTTAAAGTGATATGATACGTTCTATCGTGTTTGAAACTTATCTACAGTCCCGGCCACAATGGTTGGTGCATTGGTCAAAAAATCGAAACTTTGACAGAACAGCGTGGTTGTGGAGAAACCGACTGATTTTCGAATATTTCTTTCGACGGTTCGTGAAATTATTACCTGTTTTCGTGAACCTTGGTCTACAAATCTACCTGTTTTGGAATTCAAATAGTGGACCATTTCAGACGAAATATAATTAATCTTTGCAAATTTCTGGGAACGTCAATGCGAATGAAAAGCAATTTTCTTTTCAAAACGCTATCGATAGATATCTTCTCGAATTAGAAACATTGTAGTCGACATTCATTGGTATGCTGGGTTTCCACGTAGGACGTCACTTATTGGCGTGTAACGGAATGCTAAGATACTCACACGGTTCTGTTGCAAAGAAATCGAGCTATTGTCAATTATTTTCAGAAAGGCAGCTTCCAATCGCTTCAAATGTATCTTATGAGCACCACTTGCCGTAAATACACGATCATCGCCTCCTACATGTGTTCCATGAACTTGAAATCTTGGGAGCTTGGATGACGAACTAAGCTTTTTTACATAACGGATTAGAGAAAATTTCTCAACATGCGACTTTGACGTACAGGTGCATTAATTTTCTAGTCCTCAAACGCTGCCCTAGCGTAAAACATCAAGTCCCTTCCGTATGCATTCCTGAAACGGGCCCTAGTGGCATTTTGTTGAGAGGTAGGATTGGATTATCAGAAGAATTGTATTGCGTTCGGTACTTTGAATCAGTCAACTCTTATGACAACTGTCTTCCACGTTTACGATTGATTCTATACCTTCATGTTAAAATACTTGGAGCTTAAACCGTCATACCTCACTTTGTAGAAGAAAACCGGAGCTCGACAACAACAACATGCCGAAATCACAGATCAGCTGCCAGAAAATATCAATACGGGGCCGACACGAGACGTTGACGGTGACGATGTTGGGTAAAATTGGACTTAGGAACAAGTCGCTTGTGCTCGCATCCTCTTTTCATCAGGATCTGTGTCGTTGTTAATCTGTCCGAGAGATATTTTGGTGAAAAGTCAAGTTTTGCTGTCTGACCCCAGTCCCATAAAGGCAGACCCGTCATTTAAGACAACTTCAATCGGCAACACTTTGCGTGCAATATACTTGGCCCTTTTCACTCCTTGGTTGAATGGTTCCCCACATGTAGTCACCTATTGTATGTGTCTTACATGACGGATTTGCCCCAATACATCCCCTGATTCATACACTAGAGAACACATATCCGAGCAGTCTGACCGTATATTCATGGCAAGGGGGTGATCACACTATTCTCCTAAAGCAATTCGAAGCTGCTTTTGCGACAGAACGAGACAATTTCTTCATATATGGGTTACAAAGCCTTGCAACAAGCATACAGTGGCATTTGACGTTAACAAGAGACGCGGCAGACAGAAATCCAGCATTCCCCTAACATAAAATGACCACGATGTGGTCGCAAACAACTTTTAATTCCAAATCGTTGCCAGTGCCACATTCTCAGGGAGAAAAATTGCTTTCCATTCGTATTGCCGTTCGCAGGAATTTGCATAGATTAATGATAGTTCATACGAAATGGTAGACTGTTCGAAATCCATTACAGGTAGATTGTCGAACAAAGCTCAAGAAAACAGGTTATCCTTCTAAGATTCACGAACCGTCGAAAGAAATACTCAAGAATCAATAGAATTCGCCAGAAATACATTGTTGTGTCGAAGTTTCGAATTTTTAATCAATGCACCAACCATTGAGACCGAGACTGTACTATATCTATTGATATGACATATACATATTTCCCCATTGATCAAAATGGTTAACCATAGCTGAAATGTTTGTTCATCGATTTAATCATCGGGTGTAAACGTCCCACATCGTGTCAATTAACACAACACATATGGTACTAGTATATGTTATCCTCTTGAGTGCACTGATAGGAGGTAGCATCAACAAACGTAATGCTATGGAATAAAAGAGATCAGGAGATCGCAGATATATCGCGGCTGGAATTATGTGGTATGCATTAGCATTCACGTTTATCCCTCAACGTCTACCCAGTGTTAAACCTACACATTAAAATAAGATACATCAAAATAACTGTGTAACTCTGGCCTGACTTATCTGGTACCAATTGAATATTGATGCACAAGAAATATGCCCTTAGAATAGAAGATAAATATACGCAGTAGCTGTCCTGCAAGTAACACTCAAGTACCAGTGTTTCAGTGAACCCCAGGTGAGATTTATATTTATCCCTGAGGGTCATAAGTGCCCATAAGTGGAGCTAGCGGGAGTCTTTGGTGGCTGAGACCGAGCAAGGGTCGATTATATAAAATTTGAGGGTTGATTTTGTGAATAAATTACGAGGAAGGGCGATTTGTATATGCATAGAAGGCTAAGTGTGGTGATATACCTGTTGGATGGTATCGATAGAATTTATGCCAGGATGCAGTGCACTGAACGGCCTGTGGTGCGAGGTGTAAATTCTCTCCACATGGGCGTATATCTATTGGCTTTGAATTTCTACCTACTTGGGCACGTAGTGTTAGGCGTGTGGGCTCGGCGAGTTATTTCCCCTGATTTGATAATCTTGATTTCGTGAGAATAATGTGATCCTGATTTTCTCAAATTAGTGGGATGTAAATTTGTATTTGTAATAAATGAGATGAAGATTTTGGGTATAGTTACTGCTATAAATTTGTCTTTATTTGGAGAGAGAGATAGAATAAAGGATCAACAATATTTCAGCTATATAGCGACGATCAAATAAAATTCTAAGTATTCAAGTTAATAACTTAATAATCCAACACATTAAAATATACACACATTAAAACCTATGCAACAAACCGATTTCTCTCAAATAACCTTTGGCACAGTCCTCCCTCACCCGACCAATAAGATATTCTAAAGTAGTTGCTCGATAAAAAGAATCTCTTACTACTCTTGAAATCTATACAGCCGATAAGAATATGTTTCAGTGTGAGATCTTCATGGGCATGGGATACACCTTGGGACTGGCTTTTTTTAGTAAATGCTCGTGAGTTAATCGTGTATAGACGATTCTACATCGACTGACCATGGCTTGATCGAAACGTTTCTGGCTGTTCAGATGAGTATAGCCTATATTTTCTTTGAATTCGTGAAGTTTATTATTCACAGCATCCCATAAAGATTGAAACATATTTCTCACATAAGTACAGATAGAGGGTCTGAAATCGCTGTATGGGATTCCAGCAGGATCAACCTCATTATCTAGGGCTGCCTTAGCCATTCTATCAGCCTCAGTATTACCTTTGATCGCTTGAAGGATGCATGACAGTGAATCTGAGAATATGACAGAATCTGAATCCAATACCTTCCAAAGCCGACAATATAGCTTTTGCTTCTGCAGTGAAAATCGAAATTTTACCTGGTAGTCGACAGGTTTTAGTTTTGGAACTAAAGATAGTAGCAAATGCTACTCTCTCATCATCTTTAGAACCATCTGTATGAATAGCCTGATGTGATCTGTATCTTTCTCTCAACAGACCAAATTCTTGTGTATACACGAGGTGGCTCGTGTTTGCCTTTTTATATTTCGTTAGTGTAATATCTACTTCTGGTTTAGCAAACTGCCATGGTGGAATTGGTAAGATCTTGTTAGGTAAAATTTGACTAAGCTTAATACCAGCTGCGCTACAATGTGTGGTTTCATAGGAAATCCAGAAGGCGGAATAATGGAGGATTTCTTTAAATAGAAATTCACGAACTAAGGTTTGAAAACACAGTTATATGCAGTATTCGAGCGATTTGATCGCAATTGTGTGATATATTGCAGTTATATTTTAATTCTTCGAAGTTCTAAAGGAAATTCATCTGCTTCGACATATAAGCTTTCTTTAGGGGATGTTCTGAACGCTCCAGGGCAAAGTCTTAGTCCTTGATGGAGAATCCGATCTAGCTTTGCCAAGTTTGATTTGCTTGCACCATTGTAAACAATAGAGCCATAATCAAGTTTGGAACGAACAAGTGATCGATATAAATGGAGAAGTGTTTGTTGATCTCCTCCCCCTTATAGTTGGCAACTACCTTCAACAAATCAGGAGCTTTCGTGAACGTAGCTTTCAAGAAATTTATATGCGACAAGAACGTTAATGGGTGGTCAAACAATATTCCTAAGAATTTGACCCCTTCACTACTTTGATCTCGGTTTCATCTAATGTAAGTACTGTATCTTTGTGCTGAAAATATTTTCTACAAAAGTGTATATAATTTGACTTAGCTCTGGAGAATTTGAAGCCATTTGCTAGACACCACTTCTGAATTATATTCAGACAAAGTTGCAATGTTCTCTCAATATTGTGTATATTTTTTCCACTGCAAGAAATGTTGAAATCATTTACAAGGAGTGAACCATCAATTGATTCATTCAAAACTGCCGCTAAGCTGTTGATCTTGATATTAAGCAGAGTAGTAGACAAAAAACTGCCCTGTAAGACACCCTGATCCTGATCTAAATGATCACACATGGTTGTACCTAACCAAACTTGGAATTGTCTGTCATTCAAAAAGTTGGATATGAAATTGGTAAACGGCCCTTTAATCCCATAGTATGTAGGTGTTTTAGATTCCCGTATTTCCATGTAGTATCATAGGCTTTTTCTAAATAAACAAAAAAATGGAAATTACATGTTCATTCGTGGCGAAAGCATTCTTGACCGAATCTAATCCGACTTAATGCTAAATGATACGTCTATTTTGCATATCAGTGAGTTTCTATTCAGTTTCTAGGTACCAAACAAGGCGATCATTTATCATGCGTTCCATTTTATTTCAAACGCAGCTACCCAGTGAAATCGGACGATAATTACCAGGGTCTGTATGGTTACGGCCAGGCTTTGGTACTGGTACAACAATGGCATTATGCGATGACGGTGGAAAGTCTTTTGTTATCCAAATCTGTTGAATATGCGTAATAGAATTTCTAGAAAAGATTCGGGTAGATGTTTCAAAAGTTGATAATGAATACTATCAGGACCTGCAGCAGAATCGTTAGCTTTCGTGAGAGAAGCATGGAGTTCCTCAATTGTAAATATAGCGTTATAGCCTTCATGGTTACCGGGGGTGGGGCGGGGAATTTAATTTAATTTTTCTCTTCTCTTTTTTTTGGAAACATTGAAATTTAGGTACATACTTATCTGACGAACAGTTTTTGGCAATTGTTTCGCCTAGCTTATTTGCAATCTCTACTCTGTCAGTTAACACCTGATTTCCATTGTTGAGATGATGAACACTGGACTTAGAGCTTTTACCTTTTATTCTTTGGATTACATTCCCGAGTCTTGTATTTGACCAGTCTTTAGCTAAGGCAGAACTAACCGCCCAATGAACCTTCTTCCCGCGAACTGAGGACAGGGAATCGAGAATCTCACGGATAAATTTCAGAATTAACGTTGTAGTGATGAACGACATTCACGGAAACATATTGCCTCGCTAATGGTGGATGTTGTAGATACGTCTGGCATGGTTGGAAAGGACGGTGGGTTCCCGGCCCTCGGTTGTGTTTTTATAGCTTGCCTTTAGAGTCATATGTTGGCTCTTCAGTCGCCAGACCTGATCAGTTCTTCCCACCTCTTCCATCGGTTCATACTCCATGTAAGAATCACTAGACAATGCGTACAATAGCCAAGTCTGGGGACAACAATATGTCTAGACTTGAGCGTTTTCATCTGCACAAAGGCTCTGACAATAGCGTCCTGCATGAAGTATCTACCCTTCCATCTCATTCCAATTTGCTTGGTTTTCTTCAAATGGGTTTCAGTGGGTGAAAATTGGCTGGAGCAGAATTGATGTGAGGGAAAATTAATAAATGCAGTTCGAGTATTATGAGAAGAGTGATTACTGGACTGTTAGATGTGTGTTGAACAAAGGTATGTGTGCTATGTTCAGTCTATTTAGTTCCAACAGAGCCTCCAGGTTTCACTCGAGTACTTACGGTCAGTGCCCTCTACCGGACGAAATGATACACTCGACCTCTTTTGATTTGAATTGACCAGAGATAGTGATGGTTTTTGTGAGATTCTGTTATATAATACGATGGTGGGGAGAAATATGGAAGCTTGTGAGATTCATCTAGGATTAGTACGAATGTCGTGCCCCTCACCAACCCCATGACTTTATTTCTCTCAGTGTCATATTGATCTGAAAACCTTAGCCTGCAGGTTTCTCACCAGTAGATTGATAGAGAGTACTTGGGATATGTGCGCAACCTGTGTACATATAAAATAAATCTGCATGAGAAATGGAGAAACACAGCTTGCATACACTCTCGTATCTGTACACAAACCATGGTGTACATTTCTGTACACAAACCATGGCTTACATTTCGTATGTACACAGATCTATGAATGAATATTTATTCACCATATAGTTAAACATATACAGGGTATTAGACATTAACATAAATATGGCGGGAATAAAACCCCAAAGGGCTTGTTGTATCCCAGAAGACAATACATATACAAATAGTAATACCGCTCGTCATGAACCAAAAAAATCATCTATGCTCGATAATTATAGATATACAAATATGTAGATATGGAGGTGCTTATACCAGGGAAGCCTTTAAATTTGGTGACAAAAATCAGGACTGTGTGGAATATATTATGAAACCAAACATTTTTTTTTTTCATGCCCATCTAAGTGTACCATTCGTAAAAAGTTTATATATTACCTCCCTTTCTCGTCAAAGATTGATATATACCTGCTCTCATTGAAGCCATCCTCTACAATCATTTCGAAAGCTTTATTTCATGCCCATAAATTGAAGCTTATCCTTGGTTTCCAATTTTTAGGGATCAGCACTTATACGTCGTTTTAAATCATGATGAAGGCCAACTGGCTCTTTATCCATGTTGATCCAGAGTGGCGTGTGGCTGTGGATCCACAAATGAGAGAAAGGTCGCTGAATATGGCAATATAGCCATATTTCGTCCTCCCAAAATGTTCTTGTTGGAACTGTAATAAGGGGAATGTAACTCGTATCGTAGTATATGCATTCGTCTGTATATATTGTAAACAGTATTTGCATTCTGTAAACAATCACATGTGTACAACTTGTACACATGTTTGTGCAGAAAAAGTATGCCTTCAAAGTGTACATATTGTTCACACCACTATGTATGATATTTTTTGCCACAGTGCATGACTTTGTACAAAAAGTACACAATCTGTGTAAATTAGCTACACGAAGAAACGCCAGTTTTAGATCTTTTCAGGTTCATCGTCAGGAGCAACAATGAGTGATTGTCTGGACATCTTTCGTTTATTTCGAACGCATTGATCATCCTGGGGTAGTAAAAGTATATCTTTTCTTCAGTTGCATTATTCTGATATCCATTAGCGCATATAACACGGTTTAATTCCGTATGTAACATTGTGAAAATAATCTGAAGATAACTGGCGATGTTCTAATGTTATTTTATTTGAAATATATTTAAACAGATGGAAAGTCTTGGTACCGTTCTAGTTCAAGACGAGTTTGTGTCCCAATTGGTTGATTCTCCATATTACATCGCCTCCTGAGCATTTGCGACTAATAACGGTGTATACACATTTTCGAATATCTCATGTTTGCACTTTTTTCATAGTTATAGTTCATCATTGTAGAGCCAGCTACTGCTAACAGTTAATGCAGTTTTCTCTGGACATAAATTGGTCATATTGTTTTTATTTTCCATGTAACTTGATGCGAACTTGGGAAGTTGCTTAATCCATTCTTCCGTTCGATATCGAGATGATAATTTCATTTTATCTAGTTTTTTCATCAGGTTAGGAGTAAGAGGACGATGTTTCAATTCTTTGAGCCCTGTGAATTTTCCGTATTCTGCAATATTGAACTGATTGCCGTTATTGTGAACAGAACATCCGTTATCATCCGAATTCTGACCTAGTACCTGGCTCAATCGAGCCACATCGGAAGTCAGATAAAACATTCTCTGAGCGTTGATATGGTCATTTCTGAATTCTTGATGGATTGGTGTTGCAGCCATCCGAGAGGGAAGCATACGACTTGGATCCTGTATCTTCATGGTCAAATCTAACCTCGGTGGATGCCTATGGTTAGATTTTTCAGTGTCTTGTTCAGTTTTCAAATGTTGGGACCCCGGGGGTGAATCAAAACTCTTTGCAACAGAGAAATATTCAGTATATAGCTTTGTAGGCCGTTCAGAACGACTCACCAGAGAGGTTTTGACACAGGACGAAGATTTTAGAGGAGCTGAAAGCGATCCTATCAAATGTTTCCTGGCTGCAAACTTTCTATCTTTCTTGTTTTGGCATCGCAACAATCGGTCGTTCTCCGTATCAAAACTCACACTGGAAGAAGTTCCAATCGGTAAAGCCGAAGATGCCTTGATCCGTGGAAGCAGACGACAGTCAGTCCGCGAGGTGGCGTTGCGTTTCCGGTCAGGGGACCGTCGGTAATTTTCACCCCATTCACTTGGCTGGAAGCCACGGTTTGACGATGACCGAAGAACATGCATATAGAAAACAAACGTTCGTTTCTCGCCTAAAATAGTTTGCTTCGTTCTATTGGAATAACTTTAACCTGTTATGTGTCTCTGGTACAGAAATTCACAATGACTTGTTGACAGTCCATTTGGTCGTCTGATTCTTCAAGGAGAAAGTACTTTGACAACCCACAATGAATCAACAGGTTAATTCAGGCGTGAACAGAGTGACACGGACGGCATACATTACATACCATTTTACGTTCCTCTATGGAGAAAGTCTTCCCAAGCAAATAAAGTCACCATGGAGAGATATGTGTGGATCAGTGGGGCAGACGCATGCAGTATTCAGTGGTGGTATTCGCAATAGAATCCCAAAACCTTGTCCCCGTAAAGAGCCAGTACCTGGAAAATAGAAATAAATGAAAATTTGAAGCAATAATGCAATACGGTATACTCAATAAGCTCCAATAAGGCTTAACTTAATATACTTCTTTGAAATGTTATTTTTACCGCTCAAAAGCCAATAGGGCAAGTTGGAAATTAGAAAATATGTAGGCTTGATCGCAAAAAGAGTGGAAACTAACAGACTGAGACATGATAAAATATAGATAACGTGTTATAATAAAATCCCATATATCTATAAGGAGGTCCCGGTAATCAATGCGAATTAATGTAGAAAATATTCAAGGTGAAATGAATCAACGAACCATTCTTCATGTTCTTCGATGAGTGTTTTTCTTTTCTACAGGAACAAAAAGCACATTTTTGAAAGTGGTTGGGGAAGTGGAGTGGTGGGGTGGGGGCTTCCTAGTGCCCATTCTCAACCCACAGGGTGAGTGAGTGAATAGGATTTAACGTCGCTTTCAACATGATTTCAGTCATATCGCGACAAACCAACTAAGCACCACCCAGCCAAGTTACGTTCCTGCTACTTCAAAGAAGAAATTTTTGAAGCAGCATGGAACTATACACCCTCCATCCACCCTATAAAACACTGAGGACAGCACACAAGACAAACACAGGACGCTTACATGGTGCAATAAAAGCAAGTGATATTACAGTGCTAGAAATCACATTATCAAGTTCCTGTTGCTTCTCAGCAAGATGCATTGAAGCAACAGGAACCGCACCCAATCACCCGACATGATCTCGGTTTGCTTGAGCAGTGATCGCAGTTCTATCTCGTTTTATGAATCTAAAGACCACCTGTATATTCTCTCCATAGATCAATTGATGAATATTAATAAATCGTTGAAGTGGCGCAAAGGTGACCCATTTAACGCATAAGAAATCCAGACGTTTTTCCATATATTGGCGCCTTTGTATTGGTTACAGTATTTTGATAGGAACATAAACTTACCTCACATCATTCCATCTGCACGGAAACAGCCTGGATATGAGAGAAAATGGTTGTTCAGTCGACCTACTTCGGTACCACATTAAAGGTACGCAGATATATACTGTTACCTGAGCTACATATGATATGGCTGCATGGTTGTAACTCATACATGTGCCAGCTTGATATTGTCGTTATCTGGCCCTTCATGAAATATCTCTCAACTCAAGAGCTACGCGCGGGTCTCTGACAGGATATTACCTATAAACCTCGGGGGGAAAGTAAACGTTGTGTCGGTGAAGTCAAATTGCGGGTTGCCCCAGTGTTTACCCGATAAAGCCTGTATTGACAATGGATCTACGGCCCATTAAACAGCCATAGCAAATATCTCGATACTCTGTTGTATTGGTTAGTTCCAATATTGCGAATTCGAATGTGTGAAGAATTACACCATGTTCAGGGGACAGTAATAATATTGACTATGCATAAACTAAAATACTGGGACAATAACGAAAGTCGTTATTCCAATAAACATATAATTTGCTTTCTCGTCGATATATCCATTCTAGTTCATGGGGCAAGACCTCAAATTTCATCAGCTTTTCGCAGATCACCCTATGAAGAAGATAGTGTTGCTTGAATTTTGCGCTTTTTGACATTGCCATCAGATGACATTTTACTTGGCTTGACCGCTAATATCTACGCTTCAAAATAAAGGTAGCCTTTACCGATCTGAACAGGTCGATATCTCAGCAACAACTGCCTTCAAACTTTATAGTCAGCGAATGTTAAGCTGGATATTTAGACCAAGGGAACCCGGATGCTAATCGGGACAGCGCCATCTGTATATATCGATTACCATACTAGCTAAGATTCATAGCGTCTCCCTTCCCTCAACGCTATGTCGACGACAAATACATTTCCCTGGTGGTAACTCGAACATCTCCATGGCGCACTTATTATTACCTTTGCGCGCTATTGGACCTTCATTAACTTGAGAAAATGGGCCGCCATGAATAAAAATACAGAAATGGCAGACTAAATGGCCCTTCGTCGGTCATATATTAATTACAGACGTTAAAATTGTCCCTATGGAGCCTCAAAATCACCTGAAATCGAGAGTCAAGAAGATGGGCATTTCCGTCATAATTATGGTATTTTTATTTATGGCGGCCCATTTTTTCAAGTTGAATGAATGAATGAATTTTTATTCACCAATAATAACAGTATGTAATACATCAAGAGTCAATAAAATTTGTGTTGGCGGGAATAAAACCCCAGAGGGCTTGTTCTATCCCAAATAAGCGGTAAGCGGGCGATGTTCAGATACAAAAAGCTGAATAGAGGTGCTCGAAAAAATGCTTACAAGTATATAAAGATATATTAGTTTTTTTACATTTTCCTTTAGCCTTGAATGAAAATAAACAAAGATTAAACAGCGTTAATTTTGAGCCAGATGTTCTTTGATTTTGGATTTAAACAATGATGTTGAGGTGATGGATTTAATTGTAGAAGGTAGCTTGTTCCACTCACGAGGTCCTGTAGTTTTTGTGGTATAAAAGGACAGGTTAGAGTGATAAAATGGCCTATACAGGTTAAGCTGTTGTCCCCTTGTTCCATAGGTATGAATATCCGATTGTCTGGTGAAATAGTTTTGGAAAGTTGATGGTAGCAGTTCAGGGTGATGAATAAATTTGTGGACCAACAAAAGACAAGCGAATAAATTTAGCTTAGATAACTGCAAAATTTTGAGATCAATGAAAAGAGGTAAAGTGTGGGCTAGCCCCCCGGACAGGGTTATCACCCTCAGAGCGCGTTTTTGTAGTAGGATTAACTGATTTAGGTGTGTGGTATATGTATTTCCCCAAAGAATATTGCAATAGAACAAATATGGAAATATCATTGAATAGTATAGGATGTAAAGAGTTTTCTTATTTACAATGTTTTTTATATAATTGATGAGTCCGATGTTACGTGACACTTTATTGCTGATATAACTAATGTGGGATTTCCAATTTAAGTTATCGTTAAAGATGACCCCAAGGAACTTAAAACTTGGGACACGTTCGATTTTGATACCGGCGATGAATAGTTGAGTGGTGTCTATTGGAATCCTTCGAGAATTCGGCCTAATAAGCATATATTTGGTTTTCTTAATATTTAAAGATAAACGGTTACAGCAGAACCAATTGTGAAGTTTATCTAATTCCCGAGACATAGTATTGATGACATCATTCAGGCTTTTAGCGGAGTACACAGTACTTGTGTCATCAGCGAAAAGAATAATCTTTAAAACATCCGTTGCATTGTTTATGTCGTTTATATAAATAAGGAATAATATTGGTCCAAGAATCGATAAATGAGAGACACCGCAGTTAATGGGCAAAGTGGGTGATTGTGAACCGTTAAAAACAACAGATTGCGATCTAGCAGTTAAATAGCTTCTAAACCAGTTGTTTGACAGACCCCGACACCCATAGTGTTCTAGTTTTGATAAGAGGATACTGTGATTAACAGTATCAAACGCTTTCGAGAGGTCTAAGAATGAAACTACGCTGTAATTCTTCGATTCTTTTGCAGATATAAGTATATCGTATAAAGAACACGCAGCCATCGAAGTAGAGTGATTTGCCATGAAACCATACTGGTCATTAGATATAATATCGTTTGATTCCAGGAAATCTAATACCATTGTAGCAGCGAGCTTCTCCAGAATTTTGCTGAAGCATGGTAGAATGGATATAGGTCTATAATTTGACAGACTAGTAGGATCATCCGATTTAAATATCGGCATAACCTTTGCTGTTTTGAAAACATCAGGGACAACTCCTGACGTAAAAGAAAGATTCATAATGGAGGAGAGTGGGGCAGAGATATATTCGGAAACATGTTTTACAAGCGACATTCGTATGTCATCTAGACCTGGTGCGGCTGATTTCTGATTCATAATTGTTTGTTTGACAATTTCAGGGGTTATCGTTACAAATTTAAAATCGTTGGTAATTGGAGTTCCAATCTAATCGGAGAAGTCGGAGTTAGTGTTTGCAATTTCTGTGTCTAAGGTTGAAGCGATTGTACTAAAATATTCGTTGAATTTGGTTGCAATTGTTATGTTTTCCAAATTCAACGAATATTTTAGTACAATCGCTTCAACCTTAGACACAAAAATTGCAAACACTAACTCCGACTTCTCCGATTACCTTGGAACTCCAATTACCAACGATTTTAAATTTGTAACGATAACCCCTGAAATTGTCAAACAAACAATTATGAATCAGAAATCAGCCGCACCAGGTCTAGATGACATACGAATGACATTAATGAAGGTCCAATAGGGCGCAAAGGTAATAATAAGTGCGCCATGGAGATGTTCGAGTTACCACCATGGAAATGTATTTGTCGTCGGCATAGCGTTGAGGGAAGGGAGACGCTATGAATCTTAGCTATTACCATACCGGCAGCTGCTTTACGAGGCAGAGGAAGGCCGAATCATTGTACATATATTCTTCTTTTGGTCCGAAGCAAAATTTGATTGAGAACGTAGCATACTGAGAAAGAACCACCGACTGTTTTTTTATCTTGTCGAAAAAGTACCCCCCCTCCCCCTCCCCTCCCCAACCAGCCCCCGGCTCCGCTGGCCCTGTGTTTACAGTATACAAATAATAAATATGTAAAGACGAAGGCGAACAATACGATAAGAATTATATTCCCCTTATGAACAAAATTTCGGGAAGACTAAATACGGCTATATATTGCCATATTCAACGACCTTTCCCACATTTGTGAATCCACAGCCACACCTCACTGTGGATCAACATGGATAAGGGCCAGTTAACCATCTTCATGATTTAAAACGACGTATAAATCCAACGCTGAACCCCAAAAATTGAAAACAGTCTGGAACATTCCATGATCATTATTTCCAAGCATAAGTTTGAATTTATGGGCATGAAATCAAGATTTCGAACAATCTCAGTAAACTCAGATATAATATCGCGGAATATTATTCCCCTGATTTACCATCTTGGTTTACCTAGATTGGATTTCGAAATGATTATAGAGGATGTCGTCAATCCGTTCTGGTATATATCAATCTTTGACCGAAAGGGAGGTAACCAGGGAATATACCTAGTGACTATCAATTTGTTAACAACTGTTAGACATAGATCGGTGTATATACAAAGGTACACAATGCTTTGTGTACAAATATGTCGTTCATAACACTCGAGCCGTTAGGTACACTGTCCCCTGGCATAAATTCTACAGTAACCATCCAACAGGTATCTCATCACACTTGGCCTCTAGGCATATACAAATGGCCCTTCCCAGGCATTTATTCACACAATCGATTGCTCGGCTTCAGTCCTCAATACTTTAAAACTCTCTCGACAGCTAATCTTATAATCTAAATGACTCTCAGCGGTAACAACAAAACAAACAAACTCAGCACAATTTCTGTCTGAGCATTTTCGTGACAATGGGTACCGTCATCAACAGTTATCTTAATCTGTTTTTTTGATGTGTAGGCTTAACACTGGGTAGACATTGAGGGATACAAGTGAATGCCAATGGATACCACATAATGCTAAGCGCGATATATCTGCGATCTCCTGATCTCTTTTGTGCCGTAGAATTAAGTGTGTTGACACAACCCTCTATCAGTACACTCAAAAAGATATCATATACTAAAAAATACCATGTATGTGTTGTGTGGCTCGACACGATTTGGAACGTTTACACACTAGATCGATGAACAAATATTTGATTAACACCTTATATGGTTAACCGTTTTGATCAATGGGGAAATATGTATAGGTCATATCAATAGATATAACATCCAATTTCTCCACTCCAAGTTTCAAGTTTCAAACTTGATGATAAACTTCGACCAACACACTGGTTGTAAATACCATCTTTGACATGTGCCCTGACCAAGAAACTACTTTTCGAGGTTTACCCTCTGTTCAAGTCATTGTGATCGTAGTTAACAGGGTGGAGAATGAACCTCTGGACGGCCTCGGGCCGCTCAGGTTTGTCACCTGAATAAGTACTTATATTCTACAAATATTTACCATGTTTGGTCCGTTTATTTATGACACACCATCAGATGACTGGGTAGGCGTATTACACCATCGACTTTAATATTTGTCAAGCCGGTGATAGGGGCCGTTTGGTCATACCATTCAAGGTATTCACATGAACATCTACAATAAACGCGTGGCTGAGATAGAAATAATCATAGGAATCATTTTTTGTCCTTGAAATGCATTGTGCAGTCAGAATATTGGCATGTGGGGTCATGTGACTACTGGACAACACGCCGGCATCTTTCCCACCACCACTGTATGTTGCGTTTAGTTTGGGCCTATATGGATGGGTATTATCGTGCTGAATATCTGAGGAGCTTCGCATGAATAAATTCCCGTCATAACGTGAATGTAATGTATTTTTCAGGAAATTTGTGAGTGGTTTTGTCTTCCAGGATCTTGCCTTTTGACCTCCTCTTTCTGCCAAGTTGTCAGCAATCATTTCAATTTCGTTATGTAGATCTACCGGTGAAATTCCAGAAAGGAATATTTTCTCGAGAGGTCATCAAAATTGAGAACAAATTTTCCTTGATTAAGCCTATATGCATGATATATGTACATGCTTTGCTGCTATTCCGAGCCAATAACTTGCAAACATTCATTCAGGTCACAAGAAACACTGTCAGCCCTGACACGGATGGTAGACAGGTAAGGACAGTAAGATATCGTTTTATGCCCAGGCAAAATGAAATTTTGATCAACGCAAAATAGTATCAGAAAGATAGAAACGGTCAATATTGTTTTATTGATACCAGCAGAGGATGTATTCACAAGGTTGTGGAATTATTGTCTGGCAATAAGCCGATGTGATGTATAAGAATGTCTCGGGGATTAGTGTTCCTTCTGATATCATTTTCTATTGCCGCTAAGAACAGAAATTTATCCCTAATATGGAGAAAGATGTCCTATATGGGTTCGAAGCATCCTCGCGAACCAGTGTATTGATCGTTCCGTTAGAATCCTTTGCGAGGATTTAGGATTTACCTGGACCCGTGAAGATGGGTTCGAAGACATGAGCAGAACACTTAACCACCGGATATCCACACCGGCTACATTTCCGCAAGCTAGTTCTAGAATTTCCTTCTATACTATCCAGGATATAAATCAGTATTTTCGTATTTGAGACGTAGATTTCCGTGAAACTATTGGTATATACCCTGATGTTCCCACGGTATTGGCGTTTACATGTATAGATGTTTTGGTCAAACTTGTGCCGTACGAGACGTTCCGTTATGGAGAACATTTGGGTAACTTTGGTATACCGGTATTACAATTACAAGGATTCATACTGTCCTACTATGCATACCTCCGTTAACAAGCCTTTTTTTTAGACAGACCACCATTTTTCTTTAAATGAGAGTTGTGAACTCATAATATAGACAGACTCGTATGAATTTAAATTTGAATCTAAGCCCAACTATTTCATACGCGTGTGTTATTAATTGTCTGGCTAGATCTTCATCACGAAAAATGAGTCCGGCGCATGTATCTTTAGACTTGTTTACAATCGAGATTCTAGAACCTCCCGACTGACGAGACTTATTGTATCTTCCACAGCAAAACTGGAAAGTGATTTGAGACTGGGATTTCGTTGATATTCAGACAGTGTTTCGCAGGGATAGATGGAGATGAAGGGTGCATCAAGGTACCGGTCTCTATTTGTTGTTACCTGCCTCGGATTCTTGGAAAACACACACATATCGTATTGGAAAAGAGAGAGAATATCGCAGACGTAAACGAACAAAATAGGAGAGATATTTTGGCGTGTTAACAATCCACACTAAGCCGTGAATAATGGAACATTGTGTACAGTACTGGTTGATTACTTATCTGACGTTTTTATTAACATGTTACCACGACTTTTTCACAAATTTCGCATTTGGTAACAATGTGACAAAACGTGCTAACACTGCATGTGAACGCGTTCCGTCACTAACTGACTTGTGACGAATTGCGCTAGGACTGTCGATTGAATGAAGATACTGAAGTCAAACTGAAGAATGAAGTCAAATGATTTCAAGACCAATTCTTAAAAATCTAAAGACTATCCACAAATATTCTGATGAATATGCTCCAAATTATCTGCGAAGTTAATCTGCCATGCGCAGGTAAATAGGTGTCCCAAATAATTTTAAGAACAGTTGATGAAAATGTCCACCAAAGTACCCCAAATGAACTTATCGCATACTTAGATGACTCGGGTGCTTCAAACATCTACGAGGTGATCCTTTACAAGATAATCGAATATACATTTCGACGACCTAGGTAATCCAAACGATCTTAAAAACTATTATCTCATATGTATATCATATACATTATCCAGATACTTCAAACGTCATTCGCTCATATGCAGACGTAGTGGAGGAGGCATACTGACAAGAAGTCACATGAACCCACAGGCCAACATCTCAATATCAGACAACTATCTCCTTGGTTGCCTGTAACTCCGTACAGCTAAATACATGGTACTTTAGACAAAGTAAAGCTATATTCACCTTATATGACTTATACTTCATACACAAGAGAGCCTGGATTGTCTAATATATGATACCAGAATTGTAAACGTCGTTTGGGAACATCAAATTTGAAGGGAAGTCTACCCAGTTGAATCAGGGTGGATCACTCGGAATTTGACCCACAGAGGTTTCGCCTAGTCAGAGTTGTCGTCTTTTGCGGCCAGAGTATATAGATGGCGCTACGATGTTAATGCTCGGAACATCCGGGAATTTGCCCTGTACGCCATTTTCCAGCTACCAATACGACACAAACGAACCTACACGGATGTTTTTAAACTTTTGCGAGCGATTGTACGATGCAAAATTATATAAAACTAACGGGCGGGTGGAATCTCAGCCGCCCTTTTTAAATTTACTGCAGCTGTTCATGTGGGAGCTCTGAAGTAACCACACGACGGTGTGTGTATGTAATGCATTCATACCGCAGAAGACAACATGTTGAGATTTGCTGGTCCGCGATGACGTCATGCCGGTCATCTTGGACTAACATCACATTGTGTAAGCCTGTCCGCCTGGGATATATGTATGACTAGCCATCTGTGCCCATTTATGACGTAGTCGACACGTGTGCAGAGATTGAGGGTAAGGATTTCACAGTTTTGCGTCTTACACATCACTATACAGGAGAAGCTGAATGCGATAACGTTCTAGATTTATTTTGGCATATTCTGTGTCAAACAAGTTCATAGATCATCTCCTTCTCATCATAATCTTGTTCATGTTAGAAAGCGTGTTTAATCGATTTTGATTGATGTAGAGGGGTAAAATAAGTATAAAGAGGCGAATATTTAGGAAATAGTACTTCTGTCGAGGGGATTTTTCCGACTGCTAAACTTTTTGATGAGTTCCTGTGCGCATTTTTGGCGTGCAGAGTCAAAATCAACGTGCAATTAACGAGCACATGTACTATACCAATGTCTAATCGTCACTGATACAGGTGTCCATGTGTAGGGCCGATTTGGTGACTTAATTATTCTAGTGGGTTTCATATCTCAGAACCCACACTTCGGCACATGATCCGTTTAATTTTAATGTTATCGTATAGTTTTTACATTGTTTTAGGAGAAATAATCCCAGAGGCAAAATCATTCCAAGGAATATTCGTAGGCCCACAACCTGCAGTTCGCGGCAGATCCACGAAAAAGTCCGTAATGCTCATAAAGCCTAACATATTTCATTGCTATAAATGTAACTTTTCCACCAAATGGAGGTTCAACCTCCAGCGGCACAGGGACGTACATACTGAAACATCGTTCCGCTGTCCAATTTGCAGTAGAACATTCAAAGAGAAATGGTCCAGGGATACACACACCAAATTCTGCTCGATCGGCTTCAACAAGGTATTGTTGTTCCATATGCCACAAGGCGTTTATGACCAAAAACCACTATGACTTTAATATGAATAACCACGCCAATACGAAATGCAGATGCTTTAAATGAGGGACCGGGTACGTGTATCCTGGTGATATGAAGATGCATGTTAAAATTGTCGCCAAAAAGAGGACAAGAAGTTTGATGAGGTAAAGGCGGTAAAATCTTTGCAAAGAAGAATACTCTTACTGTTCACCTCCGTGGGATGCACCAATCTGCAGAAGCGTATATGTACACCAAGTGTCTCAAAAGTGGAGATAATCTATGTCGTACCATCGCAATAATGTAAAATGCAACATCTAGGTTGATAAGTTGCTTGGCTTTTGAGTATTGGATTTTTTTTTTGGAATTCACAAAACTACAGTGCCTACAAAAAGAACAAAGAAGTGTATCAAAAATTATCATGCAGACAGTACCCGGCCGTAAAAAATTATTTTTTTATTATATTTTTAGTTTTTTTTTACAAATTTGTGTGTACGTTTTTAGAATGTATTCCTTGCCAATGCTTCAGTATGCACTAAATATTGACGTAAAGGACGTATACATTCGAGCGACGATTCGGCCTCTGCTTGAGATGTCAAAAATAGAATAATCCCTCCCAAAAATAAAATATTACCTACAAAAGAAATATTTTGATTGGCATAAAGATCCACATTCTGTTATATCTTTCGTATCTTGTAGAAGCAAATTCGAAAATTTGCCGTACCTCGTGCCAATCTTTCAGTTTGCTCGATATTATGGCGCAATTTTTCCACATTTGCAAAATGTTTCATGGGTTGTGAAAGCATACATTGTTGTATTTTCGGGTATAAATTATATTGCCTTCTATCGAAAATTTGAAGTTCGGAATATACCCTACTTGTCAATCCCGTGGTTTTCGCGATCACAACTTAGGGTGTTGACGTACTTGCACAAGTTAAAAGGGCATTTGTATGCACGTTTTCGTATGTTAAATACGAAAATAATTGGTTTAGTGTATGGGTCATCATGGTATGGTGTATGGTTCACCATGGCATGGTGTATGGGTCATCATCGTATGGTGTATGGGTCATCATCGTATGGTGTATGGGTCATCAATGTATAGTGTATGCGCCATCATGGTTTAGTGTATGGGTCATCATCGTATGGTGTATGGTTCACCATGGCATGGTGTATGGATCATCATCGTATGGTGTATGGGTCGTCCGGTTTTGGTGTACGGGTCATCAATGTATAGTGTATGGATCATCATGGTATGGTGTATGAGTCATCATGGTATATGGTGTATGGGTCATCATGGTATCTTGTATTGATCATCAAT
Source organism: Hanleya hanleyi (assembly GCA_036873755.1). Taxonomy (NCBI): domain Eukaryota; kingdom Metazoa; phylum Mollusca; class Polyplacophora; order Lepidopleurida; family Hanleyidae; genus Hanleya; species Hanleya hanleyi. The sequence continues at coordinate 22,184 of JAVTVY010021341.1, read as the reverse complement.
GTATAGTGTGTGGGTCATCATGATGTGGTGTATGGGTCATCATGGTATGGTGTATGGGTCATCATGGTATGGTGTGTGGGTCATCATGGTATTGTGTACGGGTCATCAATGTATAGTGTGTGGGTCATCATGGTGTGGTTTATGGGTCATCATGGTATGGTGTGTGGGTCATCATGGTATGGTGTATGGGTCATCAAGGTATGATGTATTGATCATCATGGTATGGTGTATGGATCATCATGGTAGGTATGGTGTATGGGTCATCATGGTATGGGTCATCATGGTATGGTGTATGGGGCATCAGGGTATGGTGTATGGGTCAGCATGGTATGGTGTATGGGTCGCCAGGGTGTGGTGTATGGGTCATCATGGTCTGGTGTATGGGTCATCATGGTGTGGTGTATGGGTCATCATGGTGTGGTGTCTGGGTCATCATGGTGTGGTGTATGGGTCATCAGGGTATGGTGTATGGGTCATCAGGGTATGGTGTATGGATCATCATGGTATGGTGTAGGAGTCATCATGGTATGGTGTATGGGTCATCATGGTATCTTGTATTGATCATCAATGTATAGTGTGTGGGTCATCATGATGTGGTGTATGGGTCATCATGGTATGGTGTATGGGTCATCATGGTATGGTGTGTGGGTCATCATGGTATTGTGTACGGGTCATCAATGTATAGTGTGTGGGTCATCATGGTGTGGTTTATGGGTCATCATGGTATGGTGTGTGGGTCATCATGGTATGGTGTATGGGTCATCAAGGTATGATGTATTGATCATCATGGTATGGTGTATGGATCATCATGGTAGGTATGGTGTATGGGTCATCATGGTATGGGTCATCATGGTATGGTGTATGGGTCATCAGGGTATGGTGTATGGGTCAGCATGGTATGGGGTATGGGTCGCCAGGGTGTGGTGTATGGGTCATCATGGTGTGGTGTATGGATCATCATGATGTGGTGTCTGGGTCATCATGGTGTGGTGTATGGGTCATCAGGGTATGGTGTATGGGTCATCAGGGTATGGTGTATGGGTCATCAGGGTATGGTGTATGGATCATCATGGTATGGTGTATGTGTCATCATGGTATGGTGTATGGGTCAGCATGGTATGGTGTATGGGTCGCCATGGTATGGTGTATGGGTCATCATGATATATTGTATGAGTCATCATGGTATGGTGTATGGGTCATCATGATATATTGTATGAGTCATCATGGTATGATGATTGGGTCACCAGGTATAGTGTATTGGTCATGATGGTTTGTTTAATGTTTCATCATGATACGGTGTGTTGGTTATCATGGTATGGTTTATGGTTCATCATGGTACGGTGTGTTGGTCATCATGGTATGGTTTATGGTTCGTCATGGTACGGTGTGTTGGTCATCATGGTATGGTTTATGGTTCGTCATGGTGCGGTGTGTTGGTCATCATGGTATGGTTTATCGGTCATCAGGGTATGGTGTATGTGTCATGGTTTTCCATTTCTGATTTGTCTTCTTCGTAGGTCTATATTTGACAAATATTTTGAAGTCGAATATCCCGACATGAAAGCTAGTCACTTTGGCTCTTTTCCAGCCTATTCGAATAACTGTGCGCTGGAAGTATCATGGCCAAAATCAAAATGATTACCACTGTGCAATTTTGGTACTTTTTCCTCGTTTGACGCGCTTCGGTCTCCTGAGTTCATAATTGCAAAAACATGAACTGATCACAGACTTGCTTATTGATTTTGGGCTTATGTTAACCCTACAAGGCCTGGTTGGGGGAGGGGGCATTATGGCCCTCATACCAAACTTTCTATCCTATCTCCGGAACGACAAGTAATTCAGAACTGAAACTCAGTGACTTTGTAATTTATCATATTGTGGTCATAGCCTATTTGCATGACCCCCCGAGCAGAGCATCATGGGTAAAGTCAAATGCTGAACATATGGGGTACCAGAAAAGTAATGTTTTGGTTCTGTGAGAGAAAGTGGCCAAAAACTATTTTATTTCAAATCAGAATATTACTTACTACTTTATCATGCAATCTTTGCGAAGAAATGACATAAATAAATCTAAAAATCTGACCGAAAAATCGACCAAAAGATGCTTATTTGAAAATGACTTCACTTTGACGTCATCACACTTCACTTTGACGTCATCACAGCGGCCATCTGATAGAGCTTGACTCAAGGGTATAGTGTGGTAAGTTTCAACCCTTGGAACAAGATCGAGGTAAGAACAATATTTAAGTGCCCCAAGGCATGGGCAAGTCTCAAAAAGCCCAGGTCAGAAAGGGTTGATATTATTGGCACAGCCTACCGTGCGAAGCATCAATGTTACAAACCGAAAGGCAGATTAGGTCGTATTAAATTACCAGGTGTGTAAGATCCCCTATATATCGACACCGGCGGCTTAAACCTTTAACATCGACCAGCTAAACCCATGATATAATGTAAAGTTTGAATTGAGTACCACCATCTCTCAGATTACATCAGAACAAAAGATGGTTGAGGCAGCTGTGAGCAGTTTATCGAAAGACTTATAATGCCCTTGTATGAAACTGAGACACTTATCTATCGACTAGCAGTGAGATAAGCCCTGGATTTTCATACTGGGAAAATATACAAGCGCACGGAGCTCAAAGCACAAAAGGCAATATAAAATCAACAACATCTGTGTATTGACGTCGTCAATTTTTCTATGGTATGGTTACAGACAGCGGAAGAGTTTGGAAATTGCTTTGTAGAGGGGATCCAAATTAGTCTTCTTCGTGGTGTTTAACTGCTTTTGGGTAGAAAAAAAAAGATTGACTGTAAAATACAGTAAGATTGGTGTCTTGCACCGTGACATTTCGGGCAATCATCTTTGCCTTGAAAAGGTCATCGACTTTGGCACTACTGTCTTTCCTTTGTAGGACAATTTATATTCCAAAAGGAGAGTGATATGTTCACAGATAGCATCCATATCGTGCGTAGAAAATTGGGTCGCATGTCGAAAAGTCGCACAGTGCGATTTTTCACCTCTTCACAAAGGCGTACAGTGCCACATCGAAAAGGCGCACAGTAGCAGTTATGACTGCGCTCTGCAGTTCGACTTCTGCTGAGAACGTGGAAGAAAATGACACGCCTATTTGTAGATATTAACAATAAAAACTAATATATGAATAAATATGTGTCTTTTGTGTACTTATAAAAGTGATATTATATGGAGAAATAGTCCTCCCTTTCAAAGAATTGCTTTTGTTTTTTAACCTCACTATCGCTAAAGTGAAGCATGTGACACTATGCTGAGCCTTTTTTGTCTGAATATATTCCCATTACCTTGAGTAGTCAGTTATGGTCTAGAATTGTCGCCAACACATGGTGGCCTCTTCCGCTTGTCTACCTATATCGCGCTGAAATGGTGCCAAGGTGATAATAGTTTGTGTGTGTCATCAGCGATTGCGTCAGGAAGACGTACAGTTCCATCATCATAAATATATCCCAGGCGGACAGGCTTACACACTGTGAACATAGGACGAACGTTGTGCGGCCGCCATTTTTGTTTGTTTGTTTACAATTTGCGAAGACATACTGGACACGACACCCTCGACCCTGTGGTCGCACTGATCATAGACTCGTAATAGTAACATCGTACAACACCTATAGGTTATCTTTATTACTATAAGTCTTACTTCCCATGTATTCATGTATTTTTTTCGTGCCAATACGGTCTTGAACATTTCCCTTCTCTCGTTGTATGGCTGTGTGGAGAAACTGAGGGTTCTCCACTTGCCATTTATGCTGGGCATACAGCTGGCGATATTGTCGAGGACCATGTTTGATGACGTGCATTCCGGGAGAAGTCACTGGGGTATGTTTACTTCGATTACCTACCAGTGTCGAAACCTTTGCTGTAATTGTAAACCAAACTCTACTCTGGGAAAGCTCAGGACAGTAGGGGGAAGGAGAAGTTCGGAGGGGTCGATCGACCCCCCCCCCCCGCGGCCCTTGAATCGGACAGAGTTCCGCCTCAACAGTTCCGAGACATGAGCAGTGTGAAACGTCAGAGGACCTACGAAGTAGGGTAGGCATTAGGACTCCGACGCGAACTGACCTCTTTGAAATCCCCACCCCCAGTTGAAATCCTGCCTATATTAAGATGGGCACTGCCCAAGTCAGAATCACCAGTGATTTTCATCAAAAATCACCACAAATTTTCATCAGAATTCGGTCAGCTCAGAACTTGCTGGTAACAGTCCCTTAACGCACCTTCGTGCAAAAAATCAAGGTTCTAATGTCAACGGTTCTCCTTATTTTGCCGACGAAAGGATTCGGATGGACTGAGTGACTGACTGACTGACTCATTACCGGACAATTTGCAAATGAGAGCCTACTTAAATTTGATTTATAATTATTTTTTTTAATTATTTATTGATGGCTAAGTGAGTGCACTGTCATGCCCATCGGGAACCCTTGGCTGTATGTTTCACTGTATATATAACACAGTACTTCAACCTGGTGGAATATGCCATCCGTAATTGTTTTGAGAGCTAGAGGTCACAGCAGTGTAGCTGAGCCACCCCCAATAGGCCTATAAACAGATCAGAACTAACAGTCTGATAGGCTTGGTATTCGAGAATGCAGTTAATACTGACATGGTGTCATAATTAAATTGTTCTTAGAGGTCAGAGCAGGGGAGACAAAAATAAACAGATCTGTCTGGGAGTTAAGATAACAACGTGATGTAGAGATGCTATTTATTCGTCTTTGTACCGGTCATGCTCAGGAGAATGACATAGAATCATTATTATCTTGTGCCGAGGTGTTGGTCTTGAGTTGAATTACCGTAAACTACATAAATGCTACCTTTCTACTATAGGACTATATATAAGAATTTGTTGTATTGTTGGGAAAATAATGCGATTCAAAAAGTTGTTTTGGTCCTGGACAAGGGCACTGAAAACCATTAAAGAGATGTAAATGTATTTTCACACGTAAAGCCTGAAATCTACTGAACTTTTTATTATTCAATCTGTTTCCTTTAGTTAAAAAATTGTAAAATTAAATCGGCGATCGTTATTTATTTTTGGAATGAAGGCGCATTAGGAGACTGTTACCAACAAGTTCTGAGCTGACCTACTTTTGATGAAAATTTCTGGTGATTCTGACTTGGGCAGTGCCCATCTTAATATAGGCAGGATTTCAACTGGGGGTGGGGATTTCCAAGAGTTCAGTTCGCGTCGGAGTCCTAATGCCTACACTACTTCGTAGGTCCTGTGACATTAGTCACGCTGCTCATGTTTTCCCAACAATACAACAAATTTTTATATATAGTACTATAGTAGAAATGTAACATTTATGTAGTTTACGGTAATTCAACTCAAGACCAACACCTTCTATGCACAAGATAATAATGATTCTATGTCATTCTCCTGAGCATAATTGGTACAAAGACGAATAAATAGCGTCTCTACATCACGTTGTTATCTAGATATATGAGACAACACATTTTGGGTATCGGCAATCTGATGAATGTACTATTCCGGTTTTCTTGTTTCACATTATATTCTATGGCGGTTGATCGGTGATTTTCTTCATTGATAAACATTAAACCACCTCAGCTTCGTTGTGTGAATCGGAATTGCATTGCTGTGACACACCAACACACTCCGTGGCAGTGATTCTGTATCCCCTAATCAAGGAATCAAAATGGATCAAGATTTGAAATGACAAGAGAAATTTAGACATATTTTGTTTACACATGTAATTTTTTGTTCAAATTATATCCAAGTGTGATATATAGTCAATATTCAAGAGGTACAAAAAAAAACAAAGTATGTCCTCATATTTTCACATCCATGCCAAGAAATACTGCATTGAAAAGGGTCCATTTAGCCTACCCTGTTTTATCGCTCTAATCAGCAAATGGCTGGGTCATGGATGGATGGATGGATGTACTTGGGCACTCCGTTAAGATTAACCTCAGTAATAGGGCCATGTGGCATACAGTGGAATGTGGACAGGACTCGGTGGTGGTAACTGATACTAATTTGACCTGAATTTGAAGCCTGATGTGGTCAATGGTGAATGTTTGGATGTGAAATAGGATACACGTTAAAGGCTACAGTTTACATATATCTATAACAATATACTGAAGTGTTAATTATAAATCTAATTTTAATCAGAATTATTTCAGATCAGAACTTGCTGGTAACAATGCCCTAATGCACGTTCATGCCAAAAATCAAGGTTCTAATGTCAACGGTTCTCCTTATTTTGCCGACGAAAGGATTCGTATGGACTGACTCACTCATTACCGGACAATTTGCGATCTGTAGCCTACTTCGTAGGAATATTCCAAATATTAACGAATTGTTTCTATATTTCTGATGGAGTTTGCCACAGAGACCTGGCGTAGTAAATTTCAGTGTCCAAATTTTTCTTAAAAAATTAATGCTTAAAAATAACGATAATATAAAAAACATTATGCTAAACAGTCTGTTGTAAAATGTCCAGATTCTATCGACTGGATATATACCTGTATGTTCCCAGACACATGCTACACAAGAACAATACCAAAACTCAGATGAATACCTGGAGCATTAATTATAGGAACTAGGGAGATGCCATGGAATCTCAGGTAACGAAAACCCCAGGTCTCTTGCCCCACCCTATCCCGCGCCAGGGAGATCGCGTGCCCTTTCTATACTACTCATCGCGCATGCGCAGTCGACCCATTCCACTGTAGGGTGTAAGCCTGGCCCATGGAATCTCGGGTAGCGAAAATCCCAGGTCTCTCGCCCCACCCTATCCCGCGCCACACCTATGCGACCCGCTGTGCAGTGAGTAAAGTGGAGGAGGAGGAGGAGTAGGACACGCCACGGATTATACTAGGGAGATTATCATGCGAGGCTGGTGTGCAGGCCACCGCGACCGAAAGACGCAAAGCGTCCGAACCCCCGCGAAGCGAAAAACTTACACACTCTGCAGGCAGGGGAGACTACCGTATTAACAGTATGGCAATATCAGTTGCCATAGAATAGAATAGTCCGAAACAGTTTTTTGGTTGATTTGTTTGTTTTTTGTTATTTTTTGCAATTTTAGAACGGCTGAAAACTGAAATAATTGTGGAATGTTTCAGCTCTTTTGAACCTCTCAAATACTTTAGAACGCATTAAATGGAGTCTTAGGTTCTCAAATTTTTTCGGGGGAGGTTCGGAACCCCCTAGCAGGGTGCGCTTTTAGCGCGCATTGCTGGGATAGTCCTTGTAGTTCCACCTAACTGGGAAACGACCCCCCCCGAACAAAATCCTGCGTACGGGCCTGCAGTAGATATCAATTCTCAGCCCCAAAACAGCAATGAAGATACAAAGTTCAAAACCTGGGCGGCCCACATCGACGTTCTGGTGAGCTGCGGAGTAAAATTCTTCCCAAATTTCTCAAACTCAATTTGACGAACGGCACCGGAAAACATACTGCTAGTATGTGATAGGCTTTGAGTAAATATTCAGGAAACAAATGCGAAATTCATACCAGCGAGATCAACGTGGCACGAAGATAACTTTTTAAGACAGGTACAATTCGGCATTGGTGAGATATGAAGGAGGTGGGAAAACTTGACGATGTCTGGGGACTAAAAAGCAACCATATGACTTCATAGGACACCCCCCCCCCACCGCGTGAGCTCACATTCAGATTAGAATATGGAGGATTCTAAGACGTAGCCCTGGGATCTCGGCCGCCCTTTTACTGCAGCTGTTCATGTGGAAGCTCTGAAGTAACCGCACCGACTTAAGCTGAATTAGGTACGCTAGCTCGGTAGCTGTGATGACAGATCAGCTGAAATAAGTAACTCATCTGATGTTAATGAATGAGCATCGAGGGCATCTGATGGAGTATAGGCCTACGCCTGGACATGGGATAAACAAGAATACCCAGATAAACTAACCTGTAATGCCCGACGTCCATGCCCGACGTCATTCGGTAATCATTTGCGATATCGCCATGTTATCATTTTTATAAAGAGCTTTGTTAGGAAAAATGGTGATATCGAATATGATTGGGGTTTCTTTACACAAACAAACAACTTGTAGAAACTGTCTTATGAGCCGATGTATCGGAGGATTGGTCTGCATGAAGGATTGGTCTGCATGAAGAGAGAGAACTCCCAAGCATCACTGATATCGTATATATGTAAACGGATTTATCTCCCATTATTAGTATATACGTCATTTTCACGTGTAGTTGAAATCTAACACTCTGCCCTTCACGTACAGAGCCCTAATTGGTGGACACCACGTGCCAATGTTTTCCCCAAATTCACATCGGACATGTCCATCTATTGAGCGTATATTGGACCAGTGTGTTTAATGAACATTTGATTTTAATTGCAGACAAACAAGAAGTACCCGTACCGATGTTATTTTGCAGGCCTTGCGTTTCGACGGGTATCCGGGTATCCGATACTCGTGGAGATACCCGTTCATTCGCTTCACGGGAATCTGTTTGGATACCCGTAAAATAATGTCTGGGGAAAATTTTGTCTATCAAAAAAACCATATTCGGCTTTAATAAACGATAGTTTACCTAGAAATCATCGACCGCAGGCTTTACAAATGGCGGAAGTTCATATTTTTACGACGTCTAAGTGGGCGACGAATTATGGCAGCTGCGTGCATTCTCTTGTACTGGGCGATTTTCGTCGTATCATCTGTAGCTACGGGCATTTACACAAACAACCGTGCATAGGAGAATGCAATTGCAGAAACTATCGTGTTATGGTCGATGTTTACAAACGGTAAACATGGAGGACACGAGAGGGCTTGATTCCAATCTGCTTGAAAATGTCGAAAGGAAAGACAATATCTGTACAGGCTTACAATGGATGGCCAGATAATGTAAAGGATGGTTTTGTCTTCATACAGAACGACGAAAACACGAAATTAACTCATTATAGTCCCTGAAGTTAGTACTGTGGTGAACTTCTTAAATGTGTGTTCATTGGAATTGTTCGTAATTTCTTGACTTACATCAATTTTAAGTTCATATTGTGTGTTTGTTCAATTCATCAACATATTTAAGTTATATGCTAGGTGTCATGAAGATGGTATTACTATATATGCAGCACTTAAGTATAAACATTCGTAATGAATGAAGTCGGAAGCTGAGCTGGTGACCCGTGACATTCATAGTGAGAGACAGAGCTATTTTTAGTCCATAATGAGAATATAATCAAGGTCCATAACCATAAATCGAAAATTTTCAAGTGACTCCAAATTACAGCTCCAAATTAAATTAATTCAAGGAGACAATCCTTGACACAATTTCATAAATCATGCTGCATGCTATTGTGGTTGCTCAAGAGAAAGTTTATCCACTCATCCTATCACAGTAAAATTGACAGTTGATTGAACGGTGAAATATCAGCTCAGTGAATCGAATGGCTACACAGCGGTGGGGAACAACATGATGTGAGAATCAATTATCCTATTAACAACAGTAAACATGAAAAGAGTACCCGTAAACTGGGGTGACTTTGAACACTTTTTTCGGTTTTTGTTTGATTTCGGCTACTTCATCTTAATAAATTTGTGATATTATAATCTCAAAATACCTTCTGAGGTCTACCCTTTCTGACATGTTTGTTTGGTAAAGTTTCATGGAATGGTTAATATATATTTTTTTAAATAACTAGCTGTTCAAAGTCACCCCGTGTTTGGGGTGACTTTGAACACCTATGTCATTCCCTTATTTTTACCATTATTGTAGATGAAAATTCAAACCCATCCCCTAATAGGGGTGACATTGAACACATTTAAGGTTTTTAAAAATATTTTTAATCACAACTTCTCATTAATTCAACAGAAAATCACAGAAAAATACATAAAATGGTAAAACTCTTGTCGGTGGAGATTAGGTCTACTATCCGCTACCATCTGTAAGCAGATATATCACACCTTCATTTGAAATCTGGCTCGGACACTGAGGAGGACTCAGCCCAACTGAGTTACACATTGATGTATTAATATGTTTATTATATATATTTTGCAGATATCTAGGTAGAAGATATATACTGTACCGGTACCATATCCAAAGATGCCTCGGACATATAAGAGAAAACTTTGTCAATGTCAGTGATCCTTGGAGCACATCCTTCACTGCCTTTTCTGGGGTTTCTGATGTGTAATTTTGGTAAGTCCGACCACCAAGTTTTCTCTTATATGTCCGAGGCATCTTTGGATATGGTACCGGTACAGTATATATCTTCTACCTAGTTAGATATCTGCAAAATATATATAATAAACATATTAATACAACAATGTGTAACTCAGTATTGGTAAGCTATGCTACCCACCTTCTCCTGTTCAGTATTGAACATTAAAGTGTGGTTTGAGTCCTCCTACAACAGTGGCCAAGATTCCCTCAAAATCAAATTTTGATGTTCAAAGTCACCCCATTGTTGTTTTTTGCATCCATATTTAAAACAAAAAAAGATACATAGTTAATTACACCTGTATCATGTTTGCAACATCACACCTGATACATCATATGCAGAACAACTTGTTTTACACAATAGTATTAGGAGGATCACAAAGATTTTTACCGCCACCGAAAAATGTCCAAATATTCACATTGCACTTACGAAGTGTCAGTAAGCTGCAGAGAATATTTTGAGAATTTCTTTCTACCCTGTAAGGTAGAATTGTATACCACCTTCATACTCACAAGTAACATATAACCTTTGTCTTTGAAAAATACCGCGAAAAAAATCACGAAAAAGAACCCGTCAAAACGTTCAAAGTCACCCTGCCGTTCAAAGTCACCCCAGTTTACGGGTACATAAATGTTTATTCCACTTTAATCTCCACACTTCAATTTTTCGTCACTTCAGTGGATACTGGTAGATACCCGTAAACTGAAATTGCGGGTATCCGTTTGGATACCCGTGAATTTTGACGAAAAGCAAGGCCTGTTTTGTAGATCATCATTACCGGTAGTGTGTAATGAGCGTATATTGGGCCAATGTGTTTAATTTCTAACCGCGTATGCAGCCCTCATTTCAATATCTCGATCTATGTCCCGATTATCCATCTTCATTTTATCCAGCCAATTTCTACGTTCCCACTTCGAACCAGCCTTGATTTATCTGACCTCCTTCAGTGTTCAAAATCCGAGGTGCTGATTTCACCTACGAACTTGAAACGAACCAATCAGAAGGTACACATCGATTGTGAGTAGTGTGACATCATCCTCTATTTGCGGCGTCCTTCCTCGTAATATGGTGTTTGTTTTAGCTCACTATATAGGTCAGCCAATCAATAACGCTCTTGTGCGACCCATTTCGGATTTCAAACGTTTTCGAGGTCAGTGACGTTTCGTGTCTATACGTTCTTTGAACATTGAAGGGGGCCGGAAAAATCAAGGGAAGTTCGAAGCGGGAACGTAGAAATTCGCTTGATAAAATGAAGATGCGATTATCCGGTTATTAGTGATCCTGTAATTTACGCAATTCCTTATTTATGACCCCGATGTTGTTGGAAACTGTTTTATGGTCTATACACATGCAATTGCGCATGTGATAAATGTGCAAACAAGTACTTTTGTTCAAAACCATTAATTTGACCGTAATCTAACCAGATTTTATTTGATCTGCCCGAGATCTAACCCCGAGCCTGTTCATTTTAATATCTCTTATATATATCCCGATTATCCCATTATTGTTCATCCTGTATATTCCTCACTTATGATCTCCATGTTGTTAGAAACTGTTTTATGGTCTATACGCATGCGCATGCGTGAATAACGTGCAAACAAACACTGTTGTTAGAAACCGATAATTTGACCGTATAAATGGAAGTCGTGAAACAGATAGATCTTTAAAGATTTGAAAAACCGTCAATAAACGGTGAAACTAGTTAGCTACAATCAAACAGTGGAGTTGGTGATTTATTTTTTGTTTCTTTCCTCTACCATGAAAGACACACAGACAGTTTTTACCGTACTTATTTCCGCTATATAATATAAACTAAGTGATTACAGTAAAACTGCCTTTGTGTGTGGTAAATATCATATTAGAAGAAAGACCTGACAAAATCAAACTGATAGCTTTTTGCTAACTAGTTTCACTGTTTTCAGCAGCTTCTCAAACTGGCCCAGTATACAGCCAATAGATTCCAATTACAACTAACACGAGAAGGGAAGAGCCACAGATTTAAACAACGCGTGAAAATAACGAATGCAATAATAATGGGAGTTAAATCTGCTTACATATATACGATGCCATTGATACTAGGGAGTTCTCTCCCTTTAATCAGATCAATTCTTCGATACACCGCCTCGTAGGTACAAATTTCTACAAGTTGTTTGTGTAAAACAGCCAATAATATTCGATATCACCTGTTCTTTTTCTAACAAAGCGCTCTCCTAAAATTGGTAACATGGCGAAAATGAAAATGATTGCTAAATTGTATTTGCCTTTGCAAGTCATTTTTCACTGTAACCTACCTCACGTGTACTATAGTGAAACGGTATTGGTAACTTGTTGTATCTGTGATGTGCACTTTGTGTTTTGTTCTCTCTTTTCTATTTCCTATACATAATTATTAATTTTCTTCATAGTTTTTCATTATATATAACAGACGTATAATGACGGTGCAGTAGATCTCCAACTTGTTTGGACTGGCAACGTTGATTGGATACACTGGAAGCTCGTTATCACTCTTTAGAATCAGAGGTGTAAATTATATTTACGAATTTATTAGACTGTAGAACTCGCTGTTAAATCAGAATATTAACAGACAGTGTCAGCGTACTGTCCAGCTGTCTCCCTTTCAGTGATTGGTCATTCGACCCCGCCATTTTAAACTAATATGAGCATTTTCATTGGATCACTATTTATAGGAGCCACCCCAATCTTCATACACAACCACGTGACTGTCTCAGTTGACTGATGACATAGCGCGGCCTCGTTTTCGATTTCAAAATCTGCCGTCTAACTGGGAAAATGTTGTTGTTGTTGCATCAGCCGATCATTGGCCCTCCGTAGAAGGGTCCAATACTATAGGCTACGAACCAACCAGAAAGTGTATACGCCGGCATCCTCCCCACAGCGCATGCTCCATTTCACAGGCTCATTATATTATTGAACCTCGAGCGAGGTGGTGATACGCCGGCTCATTAGGGTGACTTCATCCTCCGTAACTGAGTTATTATCCTTCATGTGGATGTATGACTCGCCATAAATAGGTCAGCCAATCAATCGTCAAATCTATAACCCATTCTGACTTGTAATGTTCGACAATGAGCTGAAGCCTAACATTCAATCATTCCATCTAAAAGCTCAAACGTGGACTCGTCCGAAATCACTAATGTCCTTTGTCTTCTCGCCAAACCTCATTTACGAGTAACAGGGCTATTCCAGTATTAATTACAACGATCTTCGCCCAACACACAAAAAGCTCCGCTCAGTCGGAAATACGATTTAAATTTGTATTCGGTTTAAATTAATTATCGCACGACCTTTTTAGCAATCTAAAAAAATATGGTTGACGGCGGTGTTCGTGGATTTCATCACACGATCGAATAAGTAACCAAGTAGTGGTTAGATAAAACACATATTTCGATATAATACGATTTTCTATTCGGATTCAATCAACTGGAGTCTCCAGAATAAACTTTAACATTAGCAAAAACTTGTTAATCTAGGAATCCGCACTAATTCAATCATATATGGCCGTACCGTACTGCGATTAAGTTCAAATATTCAACTGGTTATATTTCTAGTAATTTTGTAAACAGATCTGTCAGCACCCCATGAAGTTGATTATCATTCTCATCCAGAAAATAGTACCATAGTAAACGTCGCCTAGCCCCTGTCAGGTCTAACAATTACACCCGGCCTTATTATTTTTCGTGTTGAGTCCAACGGCAAAGATACTGAAAACTGAAATAATTATCATCCCGAGGCCCAGTTATATAATACTGCCAGTATAGTCGATCGACAAAAATACATTTAGATAAAGATTGAATGGTCGTAGGCGGGTATGTATACATGTTTTATTGGGGGTTGATGAAGAAGAAATAAGAGTACTTTCTCGATCGCATTAATTGCATTTTCACTATATCGTGGAATGATATACATTTTCATTACATATGATGCTTAATAGGCTTATATGTTTGACCTCTATATGTTCTTAATACAGATTTCCGATTTGCATATATAGTTACGAAGTTATAGTGGCTGTGATTGCGGAACTCCATTTCGCGTCATAATGTGAGGTGCGAGTAAAACTTCAGTACTGATGAAAGTAGAGGCCCGAATGTATGTCGAAACACATGGTGACAATTCAAACAAGATAATCATTCTCTTTCTTTTGAACTGTTCATGGATATCAGTCAATGTCAGCATTTCTGTAGATAACCCTGATAATTCCCTCATCCCCCTTCGTTTTTGTGCTCAACGGTAACAGGAATAAATAGGCAAATCGCGATCGTTGGGTTTGAATCTGCACACATATATGGATTTAGGTGTTAAAATCGAGTGATCTGTGAGTATTCTTTAAGGATGAGAGCTCCCCAGCGAAAGACGGATCAAATACCTATAGTTGTACATTATCTGTAAGATCGATGACATCTGTTGTACGTAAGTAGTATACAAAGCATCAATCGAGTAACATTGACCCCGGAAATTTGCATATTTTGTGGAGGTCACGTGGAGGTAGTCAATCAGAAGCGAGTATTGATGTCACGTGGTGTATGGTGGGTGGATGGTGGTGGTGGGTTTAAGATGGCGGCTGGTGGGTGGATGGTGGTGGTGGGTTTAAGATGGCGGCTGGTGGGTGGATGGTGGTGGTGGGTTTAAGATGGCGGCTGGTGGGTGGATGGTGGTGGTGGGTTTAAGATGGCGGCTGGTGGGTGGATGGTGGTGGTGGGTTTAAGATGGCGGCTGGTGGGTGGATGGTGGTGGTGGGTTTAAGATGGCGGCTGGTGGGTGGATGGTGGTGGTGGGTTTACATATGGCGTATACATATCTCGCTTAGTAGCATTTGCTAGATCCTGTGTTAAATGTGATGATTTTAATCAACGTCACAAAACATTGTTGCAGAAACTTATAAAACAGGGCTATTCCACCAAGCGCCTCCACTCAAAGTTTCTCAAATTTGGCGATACATATCGCATGCTGATAGCAAAATACGAACGTAGCGTGCAAGATCTATGGCGCTACGTTTCGTAACATGTGTCTAATTCCGCTTAACCCGGGGCTAGGGCCGTATGAGCCCATGTACTTCAAGATCCTCATGGTACTCATATGAACAGTCACAATCAAAGCGTGACTGAGGTACATCATTTTTAGATGACGACTATAACGAATATTATGGATTAAGAATACTGATCAGCGATACGGATTTGATATTTTGGAACATCATGATGTCTTGCCGGCATCATTGAAAACTGTTGACCGCTTCTCTCTTGCAGGAAACAAGCCTATGTTTATGTATACTTTTGTCTTTTTGAATTTGGTGCTAATACTGTTATATGGAAATGGAATAGGTCTTTGGATTATGGACGCGGATATTCTCTAATGGACGACGGCTGGATTATGAATGACGGACTAGACGCTTGTAATTTAAGATGGCGGCTGGTGGGTGGATGGTGGTGGTGGGTTTAAGATGGCGGCTGGTGGGTGGATGGTGGTGGTGGGTTTAAGATGGCGGCCGGTGTGAGTGAGTGCAAGAATGTATTCATCCGCGGTCATGTCTGGCGGTGATTCGGTCGCGGGAAAAACCTTCCGCGGAGAAAAAGTAGTCCCTAGATAAAATGGTCCGATGGGGTCGAGTGAGGTATCCAAGTGAAGCTTAGGGGAGGGGCATCTAATGGGCTGGGGGTGGGGTTGACATATCGGCCTTCTGCGCATGCGCGGTGGCCGAAGGGTATGAAAATAGCCGTTTTGGGAACAACAAGTTTAGTAATGTTTATATAGTTTATTACCCCAATGTTACATCATACCCAGGCTGGGGGGAGCCGCCCTGGGTATGTTTAGTATGTTCACAGCAAAACAAATTGAAATATCAAACACCATGTTTTATTATTTAACACATTGTCACATTAGGTACAAGGGTTTACTGAGCTCAAATCAGCGAGCAGCATGTAGACATAGAGTGTGTGTACGGCATGATATTCATCAGTGCACGGGTGACGCATTCAACCGATGGGGGTGATCGGTCAGCTTGGTCAGATCTACGTGCACCAGGGACGGAAAGACGATGAGTTCAAACAAGTCTTGTTGCAGAACTATTGAACAAGTGTTGAAAAACATTTACCGTATTCCTACACATTCATTGAAGTGGCTTGAGAGCGTATAATTGTATTAAAAATTCAGAGTTTTTTTACTGTTAATTGTATTAAATGCAGAACTATTGAACAAGTGTTGAAAAACATTTACCGTATTCCTACACATTCATTGAAGTGGCTTGAGAGCGTATAATTGTATTAAAAATTCAGAGTTTTTTTTACTGTTAATTGTATTAAAATTCAATACTCAGATATAATTGTATTAAAATTCAATACCCTGGTGAACACGTTCATTCTATTTGTGTTAATAAAAATAGTAGAAAATTAAAAAAATGGTTGTTAGTGTTCATTCTTTTTTTTCTTTTTTTTTAAATTTAAAAAAAAAAAAAAAAAAAATTCAGCCCCGCCCCCTTTTCACCGCACCCTCCCCCCTTTCCCCCTTTCCCCTTTTTTTCAATAATTTCAAAAAAATTGTAAAAAAAATAGTAGAAAATTAAAAAAATGGTTGTTAGTGTTCATTCTTTTTTTCTTTTTTTTTAAATTTAAAAAAAAAAATTCAGCCCCGCCCCCTTTTCACCGCACCCTCCCCCCCTTTCCCCCTTTCCCCCTTTTTTTCAATAATTTCAAAAAAATTGTAAAAAAAATAGTAGAAAATTAAAAAAATGGTTGTTAGTGTTCATTCTTTTTTTTCTTTTTTTTTAAATTTTAAAAAAATTCGTCAAGAAAAAATGTTTTGTAGAATATAGATTCGCGTTCATTTCTATTTCGTCAAGAAAAAATTTTCATCTCGAAAATTGGCAGATTGAAATGTTCTCTCTCATTTTATGACACGGTATCTATTTTTACAGCTGTCAACTGTTATGGTTTGGTCACAATGTTGCCATTTTCTCCCCTATATTTAGCGTCCACAAAAAGAAGAGTATATTACAGCAATTATGTTCAAGAAAACACCCCGCTAGAAAATTGTCTTCAAATTGTCTGTTGTTGTGGGAGTATAAAAAAATCCTGGTCAACAGGGGCGCGTATATTTCGTGCGACGCTATGTTGCCAATGCATTGAAATTTGAATAGGTTGTCTGCATGGGTTTCAACGCAAGTATAGTACTAAAGTCTAGCTTACCTGATAAAAGAGTTTAGTCCAGATGTATACCTATATTCCATACTCCCGGACGTTTGATGCATATCTGGGGGCTGTTTTTTTCCTAGGTGGGTATAACACACCATGAAGCCTTCATCACGATGCATTCGTATGCTAAAAAAATATGGGTATCACCACGAATCTCATTTCCATATATATTTTTTCGAAATTCACAGATATTTCCATCGGTAAATCCGGTACACACACACATGTTTCCTGGCTCTGCCTGGTGTTAAGCCCGGCGCACACGAGAGATATCAGCTGAGCTAACGGCCTCAATTGCCTGTCAGCTCTCTTGTTGTTTCAGCGCACACGGTGAGCAAAAGTTTCAAGAAATTGATTTCAGTTCCCGCATAACGTCTTCTTCAAGTCCATTTTGAAGAGTCGAGCGTATGAATCGAGTGAAAATAACATGCGATTCATTGGCCTGTCCGGTAAAACTGCTGAGCTGTTGGCTTGCGTTCGCCGCACACGCTGAGGATTTGGCCTCGCGAGGCGAAATTATCAAACAAGTTTGATATTTTTCCCCCGGCCTCGCGGTTCAGCCAATGAACTATAAGAAAAACATATGTGTGTGTGTGCATATTAATAAACCACGTTGGCTGTATAGGTCGTAGAAAATGGGCGCCTAAAAAATGAACACATTTCATTACACTGTTGCGAATTGTTGCCAGTGCACGTGTGACTCAGTGCGTTTTCATATCCAGCTCAAATTGACACGGAGAATTTCGTTACCATTACCAGTAAATTGTAAGTTTATTGCGGAAAGAATTTATATTGCATAAATTCCTGCGGGAAATAGGAAGTACACATATAAGAGAATAGTGTCTTGACGTAAAAAGTTTGGACATTTCATATTTACGGAGATATGGATTTTTATAACTGAGCCGGTTTTTCGTGTAAACCATCGCAGCGAAAATGAAAACGGCTGTCATCTTCGTTTTGCTATGTCACAAAAAGTGCCCGAATTACTTATTCCTAAATGATTTCATGACGAATCCAACTAAGGTTAGCAAGTATACATATTTTACGATATTGTGAATAACTGTGAGCACATAAGACGTTCTGGTTGCTGAGATCTGAATTTTTGAAGTTTGGCAATTTTCTGACTTCGAGCTTCGAATACCCACCGCCATATTTGTTGGAAGCCGGTTTTTCGTTTGTCATGATGGAAAATCATTAATTAATCATATTTTGAGATATATTTCTCAAGACAACCTTGTATTCATTGAAAATATAAATCGGCGAGTAGTAGACGAAGGGAAAATTGGGAAGTACTGACCATGCCCCAGAATACTTCATATGCATATCACGGCCTTAAGGCCTATGTAAGATGTAATCTACTTCACAGTTTAGTAGTATAAAAAGCGCAAGTCCTATTGACCTTGCCCCATCCAAAGAAATAAAATCGGCTCTATTTTACAGGAGTATATACGCAGGTCACGTGGGTTGTCACGTCACTTCCGGGTTTTCACTAAAAACTACCTCCAAACATAGAAGAGTTCCAATTTTTTCCCTTAGACGTCCGTATGTTCATCCTCCAAACCCACAAGAGTTCCAATGTTCAACCGCCGGGGTGTTTTCCACTGGCCTGGCCCGCCCCAGCGCCCCGCAGCGCGCGCGCGAACGCGGGTTCTCCGGCCGCAGCGCGCGCGCGCGCGTCAATGTAGGGAGAGGTTAAATCGACAACATAGAACTTATAGTCATCAACTTAATCTATACGTGTTGGACGAGTCTCTTCACTCACCGTATACACGCACCTCAATGAAATGCCCGCTCCAAACCTAGACCAAAACACGTACTTGGTCTGTGGGCTGATTTCATTGGCTCTCTATTTTTACTATAGTGCTCTTGCATTCTAACCTTGATGGGTTACATTTTGGCCCCATCCTACACCACTGATTTCAGTTTCACTGAATCTCCACATTGGGCATTGATGCATTATGAATAAAACACAGGGTTTTTTGGTGAGATATCATTTTGTTTTTATTCAGTAACAACAACAACAACGTGAGAACAACCACGTGAAAACTCAAGCCCAGAACAAGGGGCTTGTACATTGAAAGAACTGAAGCCCAGAACAGAGGGCTTTTAAACTTAAACCCAGAACAGCGGGCGTATGTACATTGAAAGAATTCAAGCCCAAAACGGGACTTGTACATTGAAATGATGGGCGGCCCAGTCATAGACGAGTACATCTCGGTCCTCGGCCTTGGGGTACTCGTCAAACATCTGTACGATGGTAGATAAGGTTCTTCCCCGGCATCGATGGTACAGGTAAAACAAGCAATATTGTCCGCACACGCACTGGTCAGGCTTTGCAACGTTTGACTGTTCCAACACCACGTCTCTGTGCCTTGATCCATGAAGTCTGTTAAATCGGGATGGAAGGGTGGCAGGCCGTACGGGTCAAAGTATTCGCCCTGCTGTTCTGTCAAGTACACGGCCACCCAATGTTCACGGGCCGATCCATCGGGTCCGTGTTGAGAACGTAAGCAGCAGGATACATACGGTCTAATGGGAACACATCTCGGGCGAACACCCCTTGAAACATCATACGTGTCTCTGGGTCATTCTCCAGCACGGTGGTTATCTGCTCTGTATCCATGTTAGGTGGAGAAGTCACACAGCACGTTGCGCGCCTTGTCCACTTGAATGATGTTGTCAAACTCGGCGTAGCAGATCACATTGACGGTGCTCCGGAGGGCTCGTTGAAAGTGGATTTCCAACCGTAAATTGCCTTGCTTGGCCAGGGCCAGCTGATGGTCGTTCTCTAAGGTGGGAGTCAGATCGAAACAGAACAACGTGTATCCGTTCCCGTAGTCCTCCCGACTGATGAAATTCCCTTCGTCCTGGTTGATTTGACCGGTGGCTGTAAACAGGCTCTGATAGGCTCGAATGAAATTCGCGCGCCCAAAGTTCGGGGTTAAGGCCGTGGCTGGCACCTGTTGTCCATCCACATGCAGGGCCACAAAATTGATGCCGAAATGTTTAAAGTCAAACGGATTCTCTGGGTAGGCTCCACTGAAACTGGTATTTTCCACACAGGCCAGGATCAATCGCTTGGGTAGTTCCCCCAGGAACAGGTTTTCTTTGTTGGCGCCCATATTTCCAGCAGGCACAGAGAACACTTTGGTTTGTACACGTCGGATAGGGTACTGGGCTGGTTTTGTTTCCAAGGCTTTCATGTGTCCCAATTGAACGGCTGGATTCGGTTTCACTTTTCGGACATACAGGACTGCGTCTTCGATGACAATCTTATAGTCAGCTACATGCGCCTCTACGTTAGTGGCCATCAAGGCGAAGGTCGGAGGCGCCCGTATCAGTCGGATTTTGATGGGGATTTTGTTCAAGAGGTATCGGTCTTGCATGAACATGTCTGCGTGCAGTCGACCGATCATATCCACCGAGACGCCGTTCGCGGTCAAAGCCTTCCGTTTGCTATATCCCGTATTGTCGTTCTCTGCGCCCATGCGCTCGGCTTTGTCCTGGTAGAATAAAGCGGCTGTCAGTTGAGATTTTTTAGCCTCTCGCCCATGCGACAACAGCGTCTCGATGTAGGCTCGATAGGTGTACGTGTTGGTCGAGTCACTGATGAGTTTGTCGCTGAGAAATATATCCACCTGTTGAAACATCGAGTGCAGCCAGAGATTCGTCGGGCCCACCGTTGCTTGGTCGGCGATTCTGGTGCCATCTCCATTGACGATCTTGGCTTTCACATACAAGTATGTATGGGCTAAATCCACATAGGCCGTATCCGCATTACTGATGGTGAACTCGATTGGCCCTGGTGCGTTGATGCTGGACAGCGGGAGATGCTCCACCCATAATCCTTGTTCGGCACTGGTCTGTGTGGGCGGGACGGTCCACAAATCAAATTCACTGTTGGTGGAGGGGCAGGACTCGGCGTGGATCAAGGACATGTTTTAAGAAAGATATCCCGGGTCTTCGATGTGCGTCGTCGCTGGGTCGGTCGTCGACTGGTGCGTGGTCTCGGTGGGGCAGGTCTTTTATTCCCAACGGTGCGTTGTGCTTTGGCCACCAAGACGCCTCCCGCTTCTTTGGCCCGCCGTTTCAAGGCTTCTTTGGGTGCCGTACCCCCCCAAGACATCACCGCCCACTTGCAGTCCACTGCGTACCGCTTGTTTGCCGATTGCTTTCACCCCACGCGTCACCAAGGGCAGGAACGTTTTGACGATGCTCCCGAGTATGTTCCCCAGTCCATGTCCACGCTGCATGCGTGCACCACTAAACACCGGAAAGCCACCCCCGGCCTGTTGGGCATAATAGTCCATATAGCTGCGTGCATCGCACTCGTAAGGCACCTTCATTATACAAAGTGGGGAGCACGTGCTTGTCGAAAATGAAGTGTCACCACCACTTTCTCGCGTTCGAATGCCACCGGTCGTCCCGTGTCATCTCTTATATCCACCGTGATCGTGTTGATGTGGGTTTGTCGTACAGGCAGGTAGAGCATGTGGGTGAAACTGTGGGTGACTTGATCTCCATACAACTTTTTAATGGGCACCACCCGTGACAGAGGTGTGTTGATATCACCCACGATGTGGTTGTCCACCACGTCCGAGTACACGTAGAGTCCGTACATACCCGACTTCATATCCATCGGGATCTCGCCTTGGTGGGCGGTGGGACCAGCGAACGTCCGTAGATCGAAACCCAGCATTTGCTGTAGGATAGGACCGCGTTGGCGGTGACGATAAGCTCTGCCTTGTCGTTGTGTGCGTTGTAATCGAAGTTCACGTGATTCTTGAAGGGAT
>JAVTVY010021340.1:5000-81304 GCA_036873755.1 Hanleya hanleyi | reverse complement strand
CCCCCTCCCTCCCCTTCGGCAGAAAGCACGGTCGGTCCTGTGTGGAGGTCTTGCTTGTCTCGCTGTCTGCACTCGGGCAGGACTGGCGCACTGGTTTCTCGTTGACCTCCCTGGTTCCACACGGTGTTTGTCTTTCAGGGGCGGCGGAACCGGGGGGGCCAGGGGGGGCCAGGCCCCCCCAATATTCAGAGAGGGGGGGCCAAGGACCACTTTGGCCCCCCCAATAATTTCGCTTAACCACTTGGTCTCCATAATAATTTCGCTCAGCAATAACGCCTGTGCAAGGGTATTTGGAATTTACAATACCATGGTATAGCGTTTCCTGTTCTCCTGTGTAGGCCTAATGGTCTCAAACTTGCGACGTATAGCTACTCTACAGAATGCGTTATCGGTAAACTGAGAATTATTCTCGAACTAATGAATGTATAGTCTACCTTCTGGTGATCTCGTGCAAGTAGTATAAATATCCACGATATCTGTTGATGTGAAAGTTCACGAAGGAGTCCTGTGTGTGGATGTGGTTAAATTCTGTACGGTACTACTGTTCTTATACCTGCTCTTACTGACAAGCTCGCTTAATCAATTTGTCAAACATGTTGAATGAATTTAAATGTCTTGTATCTTCCATTTGACATGATAAGGAGATATAAGGCGGCATTTTGGCCTGTGCGTGGTGCGGTTGAAATCGAAAAAATGTCCTAAAAATAAATGTCTTTTGATGTAACGGCAAGAGAGCATAATATGTGAAAGTTCTAGCTCGATTGCATGATCATTATAGTATGAAATTGAAATCCGTAGCATGTGCTATTTCGTGAAAAACTTGTAGGTGTGTTGTAGCGACTGCCGCGATAATTTTGATCCCTGTTAGGTTAACTTTATTGAATGTATTGAACCTCGTGTTGAAACCCTCAGGATTCCTGCATCGCAAATACATTCAATTAAATGCAATGTCGAAAATATACCAACATCTGTCCAGTGTTTGTCCTATCTAGCTTCAGCGGGAATCCCCGGCCGTGTTCCTCAACTTGATATTCCGTATTAAGATGGCCGCCTCTCCTGCTTGCCGATAAAGAATCATGGTGGCGGGCATTGTAGTTGATGGCACCAACAATTTTTCATCCGATTCGAATTTAAATAACGAAAAGTATTATCAATGGCTTCTTCTCTTGCTGGGGTCCCGGTGTTAAAAATAGCAACGGGACACATTCGATGCAGAAAAGACGAAATATTTATCTACTGTCACTGAAATAGGAAACGAACAAGACGATGTTGAATCAGTTGGACTCTGCATCGATGTTCAGCCTTGTTGATTATAATTTTTTTAGCGTTTCGGAAGAGTTAAAAATAGGAAAACTCGCTGTGAATTATCGCCCCTAATAGGCCTCGGAAATGCTCTAAAATGCGTTAAATGGACGCTAAAAATTCAAATTTTTCCGGGGGAGGACCCAAGGACCCCCCGCTTCGCGGGAGGGGGACACCCCCTCCCGGTCCCACCCCCGGTTTCGCCCCCCCAATATTTAACTCCTTCCGCCGCCCCTGTCTTTGCACAGAATATTCTCATTTCAAATAAAATCGGCATTCGCCCTTGATTTCGTTCATGTCTACCCAAATAGCACTATTTTGATTTAGCAAAATCGAATGGTTACGGTAAGTTACAGCCAGATTTAGATTTACCGGTCGTGCGTGGTTGTTGTTGTGTGGAGCTTCGACGGTGGTGAGAGCCTGCGGAGTTCAAGTTGTCATTGTGATTTTGCCGATTCTTAATGAATACTCACTGACAAGAGTTCCCTGTCGTTGAATTAAGTTGTTTTTCATGTTTTCTCTTCAACTTTGGTGCGACGTTTTCATGATATGACCCCAATTTCGAGTCTTAAACTGAGGAATGTGTTCTATTTTCCGCGCAAGTTCGCGTTGCACTCTCTGCACTGCTCTGGCCCTGCACTGTCGAACTGCAGTCACGCCGTGGATGTGTAGGAGCGCGTACGTGACGAGTCGGTCCCACTATCGCCATTGCGGGTATTTCTTATTCATTTTATGACTATTTATGTTTTATTTCCTGTCAAAATCTGGTCATCATAAGGCATAATAAGATACAAATCCTTCCCAAATATTTAGCTTGTTTTTCTTTGGCGCATAAAGCTTGTGGAGGTTCGGTCAATTGCCTCATCACCCCCCCCGCAGAGCAGGCTGCCGAGTTCCGCTGCCGGGGGAAAAAAATTCAGAGTGCACGGAAGGGCTTTCATGCTGGCATCCATGGGCCAGGAGCGATTGACCTCCCTGGCATTGCTACACATTCAGTTGGAGAGAGCGGGGGCTCAGCCCCCCTGCCTCCTTCCCCCCAGTTTCAACAAAAGCTGGGTGACTTTTTCATGATTTTGGTCCTAATGTGACCAGATAAACAGGCCGGTTTTTTCCCCCTCGGCGCTTCGCGCTGCCCTGTAGGCCAGGTTCTCACGGAGCGGTGACTTTGCACTGGAGGGGCACGTTGCTGTTTGGGTTAAATGCTCTGATTTGCTCATTCTTCTGCTCCGTTCACAATGACCAATAACTGTTTTAGATGTTAATTTACGTAGAAATTGCATTCGCTTTATTGGACGATTCTGCTTATCAAATTTAGAAATCAAAATTGCGTTCATATTATTTCTTTTTTTGTGTTCACATATTTCTCTTCAAACACGTCAGCGCTCTCCAACCCACTGCTGAAATGTTACTTTCTTCGAGATCACTGCGTATAGTTCGAATTTTGGAAAGGAAAAAAATACTTCTTTTACATTCAAAAGTTATCAACTCAATTTTTCTTTTAAATGACGAGAAAAAAATCACGAAAACAATCTCAAAATGCAGTTGATTATATAGTGATGATACGTCGTTTTGTATGCCGCAAATCGGCCAGAATGCGTCGACAGCCATCTAGGAGCGCGGAGCTTCCGGGGCCTAGGCGGCCCCTGGACCCTCGCCTAAAGTGCTATGATAGTCGAGCCCCCCCACTTTTTGGGAGCTTCCGCCGGCGCTGTACATTGTTATTCTTAACGTGATCAAGTCTTTGCTGGTTGACATATTTTCTTTATGACAGATAGCGGCGAAATATACAGTAATAAACATGGACCAGTTCCTTGATAATAGGATGGCTCAATCGGAGGAATTGTTGGCGTGATTTATCCATCTCTTTACCAGATCGTAACAAGTGTGAACTGAAGTGGCACAAATATATCGGCAGGCCGGTGTGGAGGCTAAGAATATCCCATATTAAGAGTGTAAGGACACTCTTCTCCAGATATCTCCAGAGGTAGGACACTCTCCACTCAATAAAAAGATAGGAAACGGGACACTTATCCCCACTCTTAGCCACCACACCGGAGTGAGGAGATAATGATAATAATCCTGATCAAAGGGGGTTTCCCATGGTTGAATATTAACCATCTCCCAGTCGACAAGATTATCATTCACACAACGAGTCGATTATAGTCATATACTGAATTTATCAGTCGGAAAAAAAGCAGTTGGCGGATGTCGAACATATGCTGTCAAAATGCGCCAGAACGCGCCATATGGCATCTAAATTTTCAAAAAAAATCCGGGTGGGCATGCCCCCGGACCCCCCTAGCCGGGCTTCGCGCCTGCGGCGCTCGCATTAGGAGTTCCGCATTATTCACTACCGAACCCCCCCGTTGCCAAACCAGCCTACGGGCTTGATCACTGTGTCCACGGTGATATGTATTTGTTCGCTGTGACGTCATTTTCCATATCATCACAGTGATGATATATTTCATATCATCACTGTGAAAATATCGCTTTTATTCGATTGATAACTTTCACTATCTCATCACCAAGTATATAATAAAGATCCGCATCGAATGATAGTAACAAAATTAATTGTCATCTATCTAATTTGCATAATATTAGGACAAACGTCTGTCGTGCTGTTTAAACAACATTGACTTGTTCTTCAAATGGCAAATTAAGTTTAGGACATGAAACAATAGATAAATTAATGGGTCTGGAGTTCTGAAGCATTGGCTAGTTAGGAATCAAAAGTTATCGCGCAAAAACGACCCTTTTTACCTCCATTTTAGAGAGCGGGATCGCCCTAACCTGTATAAAGGAATATATTGTAGGTGATTCGGCATGTGTATGTGTATAAACAATGTACACTGCATCTCAAACCTTAGGTAGGTTAGTATAACATGAGGCTGAGAAGCTGTGGACAGGAAATATTTTAACATTTGGTGCCCCAGGAGTGGGGTCATCCCCCCGAGGGTAGTGCATAGGTTGATTAAGTGTAGCATCATGTAATCTCCCAGAATATATGAGAATTGGGGGGAGGGGCGGGGCTTAGTTCAAGAGACAAAGCGTGAGATCGAGAAGCTGTGGACAGGAACAATTTTCGGACAGAGACAAGAACAGGGACAGGAACAGAAAAACAGACATCCACAGACATCATTTAGATCCCTATATCGAGCTTTCCTCAGCTAAAGCTACAGGCTCGACAAAAATAGGTTCAGTTTTTTAGGAGTTATTGTTCGAAAACGAAATTTTGACTAAAAGTGGATCAGTACAAAATAATCACATGGTTTGGTTACCTGTACCTCCTTGATTTGGCACTGAGATGTTATTGAATAAATGTATCTATGGCAATTGCTTTAAAATCTGCAAGGCCGCTTCCTCTGATTAATTCATTTGTGGAAGAAATGTATATACATGTACATGTTCCAGGGCCTAATATCACCATACTGTACACAATTGAATGGCATGGCTGTAAACCAAGAATTGAATGTACTTCAAATGAGCCAAATGCCAGTCACTATTTTGAGTCATGACTGTGAACCAATCACTGATGTGCTATCCATGCAAATGACAATATGGAAATTTGTACCCAAACACAGACAGCCATTTTACCATAGGCCCAGATGGAAAATTTGCATTCATTGGAAATTGTTGAAAAAAACACAAAAGCGGAAGAAAGAACAAACTGACAAATAATATCCCAGGGCTGCAAACATAATGAAACTTATGGGACGAATTTCCATTTACCAAAGTAAAATTGTTTTCTTTTTGACTAGAATAAAGATGCGATTGCAGCCTTCTTACAGGAGAAATGGACAGAGGGACAAGCAATCCTAGCGGCTGATCAAAGGGTTTCTGAGGAAGAAAAGAAAGTTGAAGGTAACAATATTGATGGAAAAATATCTTCTTATGTATTCAGCTATGGGAGCTGCGTCATTACGGTCATCAGAGGGGTATTGTATGTTCGCTTTCAAGACCTTCTACCTCCTATTTTGTCGGAAGCCCGTTGGTCGAGTGGTCTAGATCGCCGACATATAGTGCTGACGGTTGGGTGCCGTACTCTGGTGGTAGCTGGTTCGAATCCCGTATGGGATTCGACCAATTTTCAGAACTAGAATCCGTGCTATACTGAGATAGTGTCATCCCAAAATAACGAAAATACTGTTATACGATTACTTTTTAAATGACAAAAACAATATATATTATAACTATTCTTTCTTGAAACAATT
Organism: Hanleya hanleyi; assembly: GCA_036873755.1. Taxonomy (NCBI): domain Eukaryota; kingdom Metazoa; phylum Mollusca; class Polyplacophora; order Lepidopleurida; family Hanleyidae; genus Hanleya; species Hanleya hanleyi. The sequence goes on along the minus strand of JAVTVY010021340.1, from coordinate 75,791 downwards.
TCATTTATCGACATTATATAGTAGAGCCAGACAGATGTGCAACTGATGCGTCGCCAGAATCAGCCCGCTGCCCTTGCCTTATTTCGGGAATGGCGGATTGAAAACTCTTCATACTATGTATTGAGTGATACCTCATCAGACATTTTTATGATGCATTCGATTGTTGTATTAGTGATGACACGGCTTATTATAAGTTTAATAACCCTCTCTGTTTGTTTGTTTTTCGCCCGCACGAACACCGTTTGATCGAAATGCCATTAAACTTTCAAAAAGATACTTAACATCCACAGGTGCCGGGCAATATGTACATACTGTAAAATCTCTGAATCTATTCGTGCTTACGATAATAAAGGACTGGGTGGATAGAGAGTTGATGGAGAGTCAAAAATAACGCTCAAGGGGGTCAGGAACACGATCTTCGTCAGGCCCGTATTTCCACAGCTTTGGTTGAAAGTTCGGAAAACTTTACCAGGATAGTTTTGGGGTCAATGGAGGTGACAGATGAAACATGAATAATAAATGATATCAAACCGCTGACGGACAGAGGCATTCTGAGAGACGGAGGCGTTTGGGTCGAAAAGTTGAAAAATGTTGTCTACTGGGTGGGAGAGAGCAATTCAAAACCGAGAAAAGAATTAATAAGTACTCTCCCAATGGAACCAGGAATATCAAACGTACGTGCAAGTTCAGCTGTCATGTGTAAAGATTTCCACGACGCAACATGTATCCAAGACAGATGCCAGAGGATAGGGAGGGTCTAACGGGTCAGATCCCCGTCCGATGTACCCGACTCACGCTGGTTCTGGATAGCTCTTCCTCGCACGACTATACTAATGTTTGTATGACAAGAAATTCCCACAAATCTTATGAGAGAAAGTGAAAATGTCGTTTCCCATGAAACTGTATGCCGCAATCCAATTAAACGCCTAAATGCGATATTTACCGGAAGCGTGCTCCTAACATATTTCGCGAGAGCATACGATATATATTGGAGTGTACCGGTGTGGAGGATAAGAATGTCCGGGGGCTACGCGTGTCCGGTTACTATCTTTTAACCCAGCTAGGACATTTTTGTCGACATTGGAGATAAGTATCCTTCCTTAGTTTCAATTGAAAAGGATACCAAACGAGAGATCCTGAAGGATCTTGGCGCCCACCATTGTCCGATAATTGTAAGCTAATGACAAGAGGACCTTTTTGTCCATTGTTACTAAGAACAAACGATTGATTTGTAATTTTGTTTGCAGAATTTCGAATTTGAGCGAAAAAGATCGAAAAGAGACACTGGAAAACACCAAGATATAATCTTTCCAAGTTTCAGGAGTTTCAAGATTTCTACAAACTGTACTTGATGTCGGTTGTTATAGTACAAGTGAAATGAGCAAAGTTAGTCTGAAAGTGAATGTCCAGAGGATCCTTCGTCTTCGTTTTGTAGTATTTTTTTTTTTGCACCTGTCATCATTTGGTACTGGAAGCGAAGACAAATCTCTTTAACACTTTGGCATGAGCTATGAAACATACTTAAGATTTTATTATCAGGAACGAATGCTAATTCTGTTCTGTTTACTTGGCTTGTTTGAGATATCTCTTTTAAGATACCATGCTCGAAAATAGTAAGATGGTACAAATTTAATACTAGAGAAGAGATCCGGTCCGTGCAGTAATGTTGAAACTTTGAAAGTGTCTGAATCTCCCTTGGATCAAAACACGCAGTAGTCTACAGTTGTCGAGCTGTGACGTTGTATCACAAGAGTGACATCTCTTTGTGTAGCCGGCCTGTTGGCAGACGAAACAATCGTGCAGTTCACTTGCAACGGCATGGAGCAAATAAACTGATTCAAAATTTGAAGAAATACACTTTAATTCGGAATCATTTGAACTCCTTGATATAGAAAGTGAAGGTATGGTTATTCTCTCTAGAAAATATGTAGGATATTCCCCACCGTTTGATCCGCAGACTCTTGTGATGCAACGTCACAACTCGGGAATATCATATTAATTTGAATCGTAACTTGGATTTTCGAATCGGACCAAAAAAGGTATCTTGCACAACTAGGCCCCATGTGGGACCTGTGTCCCAAATTTGAGAAAGATCCATGCAGTCCTTCCTGAGAAATCACGATAAAGGTTCATGGGAAATTCAAGATGGCCGCCTGGTGGCCATATTGGACTTTCGAATCGGACCGGAAAAGGTGTCTTGCACAACCAGACCCCAATGGAAACCTGTGTACCAAATTTGAGAAAGATCCATGCAGTACTTCCTGAGAAATCATGATAACAAAGTTTCATGGAGGAAATCCAAGATGGCCGCCTGGTGGTCATATTGGATTTTGGAATCGGATCAGAAAAGCTATCTTGCATAACTAGATCACAAGAGGAACCTGTGTACCAAATTTGAGAAAGATCCATGTAGTAGTTCCTGAGAATTCACGATAACAAAATTTCATGAGGAAATTCAAAATGGCCGCCTGGTGGCCATATTGGATTTTCGAATCGGACCAGAAAAGATATCTTGCACAACTGGACAACAAGGGGAACCTGTTTACCAAATTTGAGAAAGATCTATGTAGTAGTTCCTGAGAAATCGCGATAACAAGACTTGTTTACGGACGGACTGACGACGGACGAAGGACCACGGACGAAAAGTGATTTGAATAGCCCACCATCTGGTGATAGTGGGCTGAAGAGACACTAATCCCCAGGACACTCTTAGCCATCACACCGGTTGTGTATGTCGCTTAGCGGTTTTGAATTGTGTTGCGACATACAGCTTATAAGCGCTGTTGTAGAGTTCATGATACAGTAAATAAATGTACAATTGCAATGTCTGATGGGGCAACATAGTGAACATCGTGTAGAGAGTTTCTAATCAGCCGTTCCCGATATAAGGCGATGATAATCAGCCGTTCCCGATATAAGGCCATGATAATGGACTGAATCTGATGACGCAAGTAGTAGGAAAAGAGTAAATTGCCTCTCATTTGTGGCGCGCTCACTTCCAGTTGAGTGGCGCGCTGCTCTCACCCAATCAGAAGTGAGTATTTTGACCCGGTGCATTATGGGACATATCCAAGATGGTGGCGTCTGCCTTCTGGTTCAAGATGGCGGCACGTCCGGTGTCGAAAACTGGCCATTTTGTCGGGAGGTGGTCATCTAGTGTCGAAAACTGGACCCTGTATGGGTCCCGCTAGACGTTTTGGGGTCTAGGTGGGCCGCTAGTGGTCCGATGGAGTCGTATGAGGTATCAATGTGAAGGATACGTGAGGGGGCATCCGCCCGGATTAAGGGTGCACTCCACACTAGGCCACGGTTTCGCACAAATGGCCCCTCCCTAATTTCATAATAAGGAAGGTCGCCTGTTTTTGACAGCATGGTAATTCTTCTTCCCTTTCTACTAACTGATATCTATAGTATCACGTTGCTGGACGTAACCATTTCTTCAAACGGGGATATAACAATTGCTTGCCGATCGCACCTGCTCGCCACTACAGAGTTAATCGTTTCCGGAATTGAATATCTGGCAGGCCAAAATCCTCACTTTTTCGGGAAACGAAAATGATTCCTTTATGGCGATAAAATTTTACAAAAAACGAGTAGGTCGACCCCCTGTTTTTTTCGCCATTTTAAATTGTCCTTTGGACGGGAAACACTTTAACATACATAAAAAGAAAATCATTTCGTACGTTTTCTCTGGGTTGCGGGTAGAATTTGACACATTTTCATATATTTTATGGAGTTTTCCAGAAAAGTTGAAGAAGGTTTAAGGAGGATTGCACGTCTTTCCTTTTCAATTTGAATAGCTCACTTGTCTCCTGGAATAATGGCATGGGTGTGCCCATTCAGAAAATATATACTTTCACAGGAGTTTTGTTAAAGATTTTACATATATTTGAGGCCGAAGACACGAACCCATGTCTATTTTAACCGCACATCATTTAGGTGTGGAATGCACCCTTAATGTAGGCGCCACTGCACGGTTATAATACACGAGTAGGCCAAATATTGTATGTTCTCCTGCACTACACTCGTTAAAAGCGCTTATTCGGACCTTTTAATGACTTGATATGGAACGGGATCGTAAAGTTCATTTATCTTAGTCAGAAATGTTTCGATTTTATGTATACTACATGGTATGATAGCATTGGCCTTGCATATATGCTATTTGGACCTATACAGAATTACCTCCCCTTGGTTAGGCACATATGTTAGCTTAGTGACCTGTATGTCCCAATTATTGTCAATGTGAATGTCAAAGTGATTAATTTTCAATACCGATCACACCAGCACCCTGATCTAAAGTGAATGAGAGCGTATTATTCTGGTTGTGTCCCTTTTATCTCGAAGTTTGTACTCCCACCCCCCAATTTTTTGAAAAAGTCGGAATGAAAAATTATTGACAATTTGGCTCGAATTTCAGCTATTTTTGCGTTTATTTTGCTTCTCATGCCTCATTCGAAAGCTGGTCAACGCTCCCGATTTTTGTTCATGGCCTTCATTGTCACGGTCAAAGCATAATGCTATAATATTCTTATTGAGCTCTGAAACTCTCGATTTTTCAGCAAAAGTCGCAAAAACAAAGATGGGGTAGGGGGAAAGTGATTGACGGGACATCCGATAAAACTGCATACTACAAGCAAGTGTCGCATACCAAGAAACTCGCAAACACTCTCAGATTGGCATAGCCTTGAGAACAGAAATTCTGAGAAAACACCCTAGCCTTAAGGGTGCACTCCACACTAGGCCACGGTTTCGCACAAATGGCCCCTCCCTAATTTCATAATAAGGAAGGTCGCCTGTTTTTGACAGCATGGTAATTCTTCTTCCCTTTCTACTAACTGATATCTATAGTAATCACCCTGCTGGACGTAACCATTGCTTCAAACGAGGATATAACATTTGCTTGCTGGTCTCAACTACGCGCTACTACGGAGTTAATCGTTTCCGGAATTGAATATCAGGCAGGCCAAAATCCTCACTTTTTCGGGAAACGAAAATGATGATCCTTTATGGCGATAAAATTTTACAAAAAACGAGTAGGTCGACCCCCTGTTTTTTTCGCCATTTTAAATTGTCCTTTGGACGGAAACACTTTAACATACATACAAAGAAAATCATTTCGTACGTTTTCTCTGGGTTGCGGGTAGAATTTGACACATTTTCATATATTTTAAGGAGTTTTTCAGAAAAGTTGAAGAAGGTTTAAGGAGGATTGCGCGTCTTTCATTTTCAATTTCAATAGCTCACTTGCCTCCTGGAATAATGGCATGAGTGTGCCCATTCGGAAAATATATACTTTTACAGGGGTTTTCTTAAAGATTTCACATATATTTAAGGCCGAAGACCCGAACCCATGTCTATTTTTAACCGCACATCATTTAGGTGTGGAATGCACCCTTAATGTAGGCTTCATTGCACGGTTATAATACACGAGTAGGCCAAATATTGTATGATCTCCTACACTACATTCGTTAAAAGCGCTTATTCGGACCTTGTAATGACTTGATATGGAACGGGATAGTAAAGTTCATTTATCTTAGTCAGAAATGTTTCGATTTTATGCATACTACATGGTATGATATCATTGTCCTTGCATATATGCTATTTGGACCTATACAGAATTACCTCCCCTTGGTTAGGCACATATGTTACGCTTGTGACCTGTATGTCCCAATTATCGTCAATGTGAATGTCAAAGTGATTAATTTTCAATACCGATCACACCAGCACCCTGATCTAAAGTGAATGAGAGCGTATTATTCTGGTTTTGTCCCTTTTATCTCGAAGTTTGTACTCCCACCCCCCAATTTTTTGAAAAAGTCAGAATGAAAAATTATTGACAATTTGGCTCGAATTTCAGCTATTTTTGCGTTTATTTTGCTTCTCATGCCTCATTCGAAAGCTGGTCAACGCTCCCGATTTTTGTTCATGGCTTTCATTGTCACGGTCAAAGCATAATGCTATAATATTCTTATTGAGCTCTGAAACTCTCGATTTTTCAGCAAAAGTCGCAAAAACAAAGATGGGGTAGGGGGAAAGTGATTGACGGGACATCCGATAAAACTGCATACTACAAGCAAGTGTCGCATACCAAGAAACTCGCAAACACTCCCAGATTGGCATAGCCTTGAGAACAGAAATTCTGAGAAAACACTCTAGCCTTAAGGGTGCACTCCACACTAGGCCACGGTTTCGCACAAATGGCCCCTCCCTAATTTCATAATAAGGAAGGTCGCCTGTTTTTGACAGCATGGTAATTCTTCTTCCCTTTCTACTAACTGATATCTATAGTATCACCCTGCTGGACGTAACCATTTCTTCAAACGAGGATATAACATTTGCTTGCTGGCCTCAACTACGCGCCACTACGGAGTTAATCGTTTCCGGAATTGAATATCAGGCAGGCCAAAATCCTCACTTTTTCGGGAAACGAAAATGATTATCCCTTTATGGTGATAAAATTTTACAAAAAACGAGTAGGTCGACCCCCTGTTTTTTTCGCCATTTTAAATTGTCATTTGGACGGGAAACACTTTAACATACATAAAAAGAAAATCATTTCGTACGTTTTCTCTGGGTTGCGGGTAGAATTTGACACATTTTCATATATTTTAAGGAGTTTTTCAGAAAAGTTGAAGAAGGTTTAAGGAGGATTGCGCGTCTTTCATTTTCAATTTCAATAGCTCACTTGCCTCCTGGAATAATGGCATGAGTGTGCCCATTCGGAAAATATATACTTTTACAGGGGTTTTCTTAAAGATTTCACATATATTTAAGGCCGAATACCCGAACCCATGTCTATTTTTAACCGCACATCATTGAGGTGTGGAATGCACCCTTAATGTAGGCTTCATTGCACGGTTATAATACACGAGTAGGCCAAATATTGTATGACCTCCTACACTACATTCGTTAAAAGCGCTTATTCGGACCTTGTAATGACTTGATATGGAACGGGATAGTAAAGTTCATTTTATCTTAGTCAGAAATGTTTCGATTTTATGCATACTACATGGTATGATATCTCATTGTCCTTGCATATATGCTATTTGGACCTATACAGAATTACCTCCTTGGTTAGGCACATATGTTACGCTTAGTGACCTGTATGTCCCAATTATTATCAATGTGAATGTCAAAGTGATTAATTTTCAATACGGATCACACCAGCACCCTGATCTGAAGTGAATGAGAGCGTATTATTCTGGTTTTGTCCTTTTTATCTCGAAGTTTGTACTACCACCCCCCAATTTTTGGAAAAAGTCGGAATGAAAAATTATTGACAGTTTGGTTCGAATTTCAGCTATTTTTGCATTTATTTTGCTTCTCATGCCTCATTCGAAAGCTGGTCAACGCTCCCGATCTTTGTTCATGGCTTTCATTGTCACGGTCAAAGCATAATGCTATAATATTCTTATTGAGCTCCGAAACTCTCGATTTTTCAGCAAAAAGTCGCAAAAACAAAGATGAGTAGGGAAAGTGATTGACGGGATATCCGATAAAACTGCATACTACAAGCAAGTGTCGCATACCAAGAAACTCATAAACACTCCCAGATTGGCATAACCTTTGAGAACAGAAATTCTGAGGAAAACACCCTTAAAGAGATTGCACTCCACACTAGGCCACGGTTTCGCACAAATGGCCCCCTCCCTAATTTCATAATAAGGAAGGTCGCCTGTTTTTGACAGCATGGTAATTCTTCTTCCCTTGCTACTAACTGAAATCTATAGTATCACCCTGCTGGACGTAACCATTTCTTCAAACGAAGATATAACATTTGCTTGCTGGTCTCAACTACGCGCCACTACGGAGTTAATCGTTTCCGGAATTGAATATCAGGCAGGCCAAAATTCTCACTTTTTCGGGAAACGAAGATGATGATCCCTTTATGGCGATAAAATTTTACAAAAAACGAGTAGGTCTGACCCCCTGTTTTTCGCCATTTAAATTGTCCTTTGGACGGGGAAACACTTTAACATACATAAAGAAAATCATTTCGTATGTTTTCTCTGGGTTGCGGGTAGAATTTGACACATTTTCATATATTTTAAGGAGATTTTCAGAAAAGTTGAAGAAGGTTTAAGGAGGATTGCGCGTCTTTCATTTTCAATTTCAATAGCTCACTTGCCTCCTGGAATAATGGCATGAGTGTGCCCATTCGGAAAATATATACTTTTACAGGGGTTTTCTTAAAGATTTCACATATATTTAAGGCCGAAGACCCGAACCCATGTCTATTTTTAACCGCTCATCATTTAGGTGTGGAATGCACCCTTAATGTAGGCTTCATTGCACGGTTATAATACACGAGTAGGCCAAATATTGTAGGATCTCCTACACTACATTCGTTAAAAGCGCTTATTCGGATCTTGTAATGACTTGATATGGAACGGGATAGTAAAGTTCATTTATCTTAGTCAGAAATGTTTCGATTTTATGCATACTACATGGTATGATATCATTGTCCTTGCATATATGCTATTTGGACCTATACAGAATTACCTCCCCTTGGTTAGGCACATATGTTACGCTTAGTGACCTGTATGTCCCAATTATTGTCAATGTGAATGTCAAAGTGATTAATTTTCAATACCGATCACACCAGCACCCTGATCTAAAGTGAATGAGAGCGTATTATTCTGGTTGTGTCCCTTTTATCTCGAAGTTTGTACTCCCACCCCCCAATTTTTTGAAAAAGTCGGAATGAAAAATTATTGACAATTTGGCTCGAATTTCAGCTATTTTTGCGTTTATTTTGCTTCTCATGCCTCATTCGAAAGCTGGTCAACGCTCCCGATTTTTGTTCATGGCTTTCATTGTCACGGTCAAAGCATAATGCTATAATATTGTTATTGAGCTCTGAAACTCTCGATTTTTCAGCAAAAGTCGCAAAAACAAAGATGCGGTAGGGGGAAAGTGATTGACGGGATATCCGATAAAACTGCATACTACAAGCAAGTGTCGCATACCAAGAAACTCGCAAACACTCCCAGATTGGCATAGCCTTGAGAACAGAAATTCTGAGAAAACACCCTAGCCTTAAGGGTGCACTCCACACTAGGCCACGGTTTCGCACAAATGGCCCCTCCCTAATTTCATAATAAGGAAGGTCGCCTGTTTTTGACAGCATGGTAATTCTTCTTCCCTTTCTACTAACTGATATCTATAGTATCACCCTGCTGGACGTAACCATTGCTTCAAACGAGGATATAACATTTGCTTGCTGGTCTCAACTACGCGCCACTACGGAGTTAATCGTTTCCGGAATTGAATATCAGGCAGGCGAAAATCCTCACTTTTTCGGGAAACGAAAATGATGATTCCTTTATGGCGATAAATTTTACAAAAAACGAGTAGGTCAACCCCCTGTTTTTTTCGCCATTTTAAATTGTCCTTTGGACGGGAAACACTTTAACATACATAAAAAGAAAATCATTTCGTACGTTTTCTCTGGGTTGCGGGTAGAATTTGACACATTTTCATATATTTTAAGGAGTTTTCCAGAAAAGTTGAAGAAGGTTTAAGGAGGATTGCGCGTCTTTCATTTTCAATTTCAATAGCTCACTTGCCTCCTGGAATAATGGCATGAGTGTGCCCATTCGGAAAATATATACTTTTACAGGGGTTTTCTTAAAGATTTCACATATATTTAAGGCCGAAGACCCGAACCCATGTCTATTTTTAAGCGCACATCATTTAGGTGTGGAATGCACCCCTAGTGTGTCGTTCGTGTTCAACATTCTGCGCATGCGCAGACAGGGAATTGTGGGAAAAGGATATGGAAATAGACGTTTTGGGATCTAGGTGAGTCCCTAGTGGGCCGATGGGGTCGAGTGAGGTATCGTTGCGAAGGATACGTGAGGGGGCATCCGCCTGGACTAGTGTGTCGAGCGTTTTCGACATTCTGCGGATGCGCAGACAGGGAATTGTGGGAAAAGTGCATTGGAAGGAACGTTTTGGGGTCTAGATGGGCCACTAATGGTCTGATTGAGTCGAGTGAGGTATCAATGTGATGCATACGTGAGGGCGCATCCGCCTGGGTGGATGGGTGTTAGGAATATCGTCATTCTGCGTATGCGCAGGTAGGCGGTAGTATGGAAATAGACATTTTGAGGCCGATATGGACCACTATGGGTCCTCGGGAGGTAGACCACGACTATCAACTCTAGCCAAAAGGGCTAATATCGGTCTCCTGGCTTATCGGGGCCTGCCTATCAAGTCAATGGGGTGGGTGCATGTAAAATTAGGATTTGTTCCCGAAACTATAAAAAGCGGAACACGGACTTTACCCCTAAAATAGAGGAAAACCCCTATCACCTCTAGCCAAAGGGCTAATATCGGTCCCCGGGCTTATCGGGGCCTGCCTATCAAGTCAATGGGGTGGGTGCATGTAAAATTAGGATTTGTTCTCGAAACTATAAAAAGCGGAACACGAACTTTACCCCTACAATAGGGGTCTGTATTATACAATATAAGGGAAAATGCCTGTATGGGGTATGGGGATGGTCAATTTTTTTCGTGGGCTTTACTATGGCTTGTGTGGTCGCGTTTTTCTCGTCTCGCCAAGAAAATGACAATGGGAAGGGTCCCGGGGCGAATCGGTGAAATTTTTGGGAAAAGTCACCGAGGTCTGTATATAGGCCTATAGGCTGGCTATACGGGAGTATAGGTTCAACCTGGGAAATTCACACAGGTTCATTGTGATATGGGTTGCTTGGATTTGTTTCTCACGTCTCGTCATTTAGAACACGATGGGAAGGGTCCCGGAGAGAAACGGTGAAATTTTGGAAAAAGTCACCTAGGCCTGGGTAGGCCCATAGGCCTATACTGCATGGCTATGGGTGTATAGGTCCATACGGGGTGGACGTTTTGGGATCTAGGTGGGCCACTAATGGCCCGATGGAGTCGAGTGAGGTATCAATGTGAAGCCTATGTGAGGGGTCAACCGGTGGCATGGATGCGGGGTAAGAATATCGTCATTCTGCGCATGCGCAATAGACAAAGTGTATGGAAATAGACGTTTTGGGATCTAGGGGAGCCACTAGTGGGCCGATTGGATCGAGTGAGGTATCAATGTGAAGCCTATGTGAGGGGGCATCTGATGGGGTGAGTGCGGGGTTGAAATATCGTCACTCTGCGCATGCGCAGTGGACAAAGGGTATGGAAATAGACGTTTGGGGTCTAGGTGGTTCACTAGTGGGCCGATGGGATCGAGTGAGGTATCCATGTGAAGCCTATGTGAGGGGGCTAGACTAGGGTGTCGTTTCCATTCTGCTGCGCAGGTCACGTGGGTTGTGACGTTTCACCTCCAAACCCAGAAGAGTTCCAATGTTCTCTTAGACGTCCGGATGTTCAACCTCCGGGTTTTTTCCCAGCTCGGCCCGGCCCGGCCCGGCCCGGCCCGGCTCGGCCACCCAGCGCGCGCGCGCGGGTTCTCCGGCCGCAGCGCGCGCGCGCGCGGATTATCCGGAAGTGCGCGGATGAATGTCGCGTCAAAAGGTCAAAGGTCACATCCAGGTCAAAAGGTCCAAGGTCTCCCTTTCGGCAAGGTTCGGAGACAATGTTGCGGCATCGATATACAGAGCTTGAACCCCAAAAGGGGATTGTAAATTAACCTGGGAAGGATGGGCAGTTCCATTTGGACCAATCAGCGGTCGAGAAAAAGAGCCAATGAGCGATCGATAAAAGAACCAATGGACGGGTACTAGAATTTCGCTCACGTCTGCGCCTACATCCGGGTACTGGGATGCTTTCGCCTACGTCCGCGCCTACATCCGGGTTCCTGTACACCCGGGTAATGTTTTCTGGACATGGATGGGTTACCTCTGGCTCCATTCTAGGCCACTGATTGGCTAATACGGTGTTCAAGGCCAGTTTCATGCATTATGCTCATATAGAAAACACACAAGACAGGGTTTTTTGGTGAGATCTCATTTTGTTTTTTATTCAGTAACAACAACAACGTGAGAACAACCACGTGAAAACTGAAGCCCAGAACAGGGGGCTTGTACAAACAACAACAAGGCTGACACTTGAGAGAACAACAACAACAAGAAGTTATTTTCATATAGTTTATTTTCCCCAATGTTACATCATACCAACGCTGGGGGAGCCGCGTTGGGTATGTTTACCACTCAAAAAGACTCTTGCCCAATCAGAGGCCACCATTTGCATCTGTCATATTCGTTCCTGTCCGTTAGATGTATTCTTGTCCAATCAGAAGTCGCCATTTCAAAAAGTTCCATCTTTGCTCGATGTGACCTAAGCGTCGTCGGGCAGGCCTGGATATTCTTCGGGCAGCATGTCCTGAAGCAGTTGTTTGCGCATTCTGATCGCATTTTCCAGGGCCTCGGTGGGTGGTAGCCCCATAGCCTCTTCCAAGTGACGCTTGGTCTTCATGATGGACCTGTGCGTGGGGTCGCCTTTCATTTCAAGCGGTAGTAAGGTATACTATTCATAGATCGCCATGGCTGTTTTCCTGATGCGAGGGCGCATTTGGGTGTATGCCTGTTGTAAATTATCCTCTCCGGCGTCCTCGATCGCTGCAGCGTAAGTATTGATAGCTGCTGTCACAATACGATCCCAGAAGGTAGGTTCTGCCTCACTTTCCACGGATGTAGGCTGACTATCTGAGGTTAAGCTCTCCGTATCACTAGATAGACTCTCAGCAATCTCTGTTTCGGTATCAGTCGATACACTCTCAGCAGTCTCTGTATCAGCATCCGCCTCAACGGACTCCTCGGAGTCTTCAATCCCATGTATATTTTTCTGGTGTCGCATCATATCGTAATGTCTGGTGAACGTGCGTTCGCACTCAGAGCAAGTATAAGCCATGTTCACGGTTGAACGTCGACTGTGCGTGTTTTTGGAAATACGCTTGCTTTTATAGACAGTAACGCCCATCAACGCTTAGCTTAACGCTTCAACGCCCTGGTGAATTAGCTCAGAAGCTCTGATTTCCATGGAATTGACTCCAATTCACCGAAATACAGTGACGCCCGTCAACGCCAGTCGTTACGCCTTAACGCCCGTCTCAGCGCCTTAACACACTTTCTTAACGCGTTAACGTCGTTTAATGATGCGTTCGAACAAATGTTTCTTTAGTGCTATTGCTCTGACATACGCCGCTTTCCAGTTCATGCCCGAGGTTTTCAACATCGACGCTGTTCTTTCAATTTCCATATGGACAGCGTCCTTATCCAACAATTTCATATGGGTCACGAGGTCGACATACCGCTGACGTAAAGCCCGTCGTAGTCTGGGTGCCAATCTCTTATGGGCTAAAATTGCGGCTTCCTCTTTCGAATACCCTTTGCGTTGAAACTTGTTTCCTGTGGCCTCTAACATCTCGCCCAGCTCGGCGTCCATACTTTCTTTGAACAAATCCTTCCATAGCCTCGAGTTCACATTATGTTCTTCAACCTCGGGTTGGTCCTTCACGGTTGGGTGATATTCCGGGACTGATGGTATGAAGGGGCCCCGCTGTATGGGGGTGGGTTGCTGCTGCTGCCCTACTAGATGTGGACTACCGGGATATATGACGTTGCGGTGATGCCTCGCCGGGTAACAGGTGGGTCGTCAGCCTACGATCTTCCGGCGTATGGGCTTTTAAATCTACGAACAGGTAGCCGTACGGACGGCTTGTCGCTCCTTGAAACGCCTGCATGAAATGGTCGATGTTCTGAGGATAAATTCGACTACCAAACACACGGATTTGTGCTCTGTCAATGGGATTGGAGAACAACACAAAGTATTGGCAGTTCAAGGCAATATCTCTGGACGCCTTCCCTTGAGGAAAGACATTCTGAGTCAAATAGATGACGAACAGATTGCGATGATGGGACCCTTTGGTGAATAGGTCGGCGATTTTCGAATTGTCCTTGGCCGCACTCATCAGATCATCGAGCACTACCACGTTGGTCTGCTCGGAATCGAAGTAATAGGGTTCGTCTATGTCGTGAGGAATTCCTGGGACAAAGCTCACATTCTGTAATCGAGTAGTTTCAAGGCGGGCTGCCACTGGCTATAACACCAAACAACACGTGTCGGAGCTGGGGTTGCCACACCTTCCTCTAGAAACTTCATCACCCAGGACGTCTTTCCACACCCCGTAGGGCCGCTCACCGTCATCGTATAGGGATGTCCTACGCCACTTAATGGACCTATAGCGGGACTTGGTGGTGTCTCTTGTCTATGCGTTAGACGCATATGTCTGAGCATATTGTCGCGACGAGAGAGTGTCTTTTGACAGAACGGACATGTACTCGACATGGTACCCGGTCAAAGGATGGATACAGACTGAGGCTAATGGTGTACAAACGACCTTATATGACCACTCACTCACTCACTCACCGTCGCTAGTGCGTCCATGCGTTAAGACGGGCGTTGGGGACGCCTCACGGGCGTTTTGCACGCCTCACTCACTCACTCACTCACTCACACGCGAATAAAAAACAAAATGAGATCTCACCAAAAAACCCTGTCTTGTGTGTTTTCTATATGAGCATAATGCATGAAACTGGATTGAACACCGTATTAGCCAATCAGTGGCCTAGAATGGAGCCAACGGTAACCCATCCATGTCCAGAACACATTACCCGGGTGTACAAGAACCCGGATGTAGGCGCGGACGTAGGCGAAAGCATCCCAGTACCCGGATGTAGGCGCAGACGTGAGCAAAATTCTAGTACCCGTCCATTGGTTCTTTTATCGATCGCTCATTGGCTCTTTTTCTCGACCGCTGATTGGTCCAAATGGAACTGCCCATCCTTCCCAGGTTAATTTACAATCCCCTTTTGGGGTGCAAGCTCTGTATATCGATGCCGCAACATTGTCTCCGAACCTTGCCGAAAGGCAGGCCTTGGACCTTTTGACCTGGATGTGACCTTTGACCTTTTGACCCGACATTCAACCGCGCACTTCCGGATAACGCTCGCGCGCGCTGGGGAGCCGGCCCGGGCCGGGAAAAAACCCGGAGGTTGAACATCCGGACGTCTAAGAGAACATTGGAACTCTTCTGAAGTGAAACCCGGAAGTGACGTCACAACCCGCGTGACTTGCGCAGCAGAATGGAAACGACACCCTAGTCTAGCCCCCTCACATAAGCTTCACATGGATACCTCACTCGATCCCATCGGCCCACTAGTGGCCCACCTAGATCCCAAAACGTCTATTTCCATACCCTTTGTCCACTGCGCAGGCGCAGAGTGACGATATTTCAACCCCGCACTCACCCCATCAGATGCCCCCTCACATAGGCTTCACATGGATACCTCACTCGATCCAATCGGCCCACTAGTGGCTCCCCTAGATCCCAAAACGTCTACTTCCAAACACTTTGTCTATCGCGCATGCGCAGAATGACGATATTCCTACCCCACATCCATCCCATCGGTTGCCCCCTCACATAGGCTTCACATTGATACCTCACTCGACCCCATCGGGCCATTAGTGGCCCACCTAGATCCCAAAACGTCCACCCGGTATGGACCTATACACCCATAGCCATGCAGTATATGCCTATGGGCCTACCCTGCTCCGGCACCCTTCCCATCGTGTTCTAAATGACGAGACGTGAAAAACAAATCCAAGCAACCCATATCACAATAAACGTGTGTGAATTTCCCAGGTTGAACCTATACTCCCGTATAGCCAGCCTATAGGCCTATATACAGACCTCGGTGACTTTTCCCAAAAATTTCACCGATTCGCTCCGGGACCCTTCCCATTGTCATTTTCTTGGCGAGACGAGAAAAACGCGACCCCACAAGCCATAGTAAAGCCCACGAAAAAAATTGACCATCCCCATACCCCATACAGGCATTTTCCCTTATATTGTATAATACAGACCCCTATTGTAGGGGTAAAGTCCGTGTTCCGCTTTTTATAGTTTCGGGAACAAATCCTAATTTTACATGCACCCACCCCATTGACTTGATAGGCAGGCCCCGATAAACCCGGGGACCGATATTAGCCCTTTTGGCTAGAGGTGATAGGGGTTTTCCTCTGTTTTAGGGGTAAAGTCCGTGTTCCGCTTTTTATAGTTTCGGGAACAAATCCTAATTTTACATGCACCCCACCCCATTGACTTGATAAGCAGGCCCCGATAAGCCAGGAGACTGATATTAGCCCTTTTGGCTAAAGTTGATAGTCGTGGTCTACACCCCGAGGACCCATAGTGGTCCATATCGGCCTCAAAATGTCTATTTCCATACTACCGCCTGCCTGCGCATGTGCAGAATGACGATATTCCTAACACCCATCCACCCAGGTGGATGCGCCCTCACGTATGCATCACATTGATACCTCACTCGACTCAATCAGACCATTAGTGGCCCATCTAGACCCCAAAACGTTCCTTCCAATGCACTTTTCCCACAATTCCCTGTCTGCGTATGCGCAGAATGTCGAAAACGATCGACACACTAGTCCAGGCGGATGCCCCCTCATGTATCCTTCGCAACGATACCTCACTCGACCCCATCGGCCCACTAGGGACTCACCTAGACCCCAAAACGTCTATTTCCATACCCTTTTCCCACAATTCCCTGTCTACGCATGCGCAGAATGTTGAACACGAACGATACACTAGTCCGGGCGGATGCCCCCTCACGTATCCTTCACATTGATACCTCATACGACTCCATAGGACCACTAGTGGCCCATCCAGACCCCAAAACGTCTATTTCCATACCCTTTTCCCACAATTCCCTGTCTGCGCATGCGCAGAATGTTGAACACGACCGAGACATTAGTCCATTCCCCCTCACATAGGCTTTACATGGATACATCATACAACTCCATCGGCCCATTAGGGGCTCCCCTAGATCCCAAAACGTTTATTTCCATACACTTTGTCTACTGCGCATGCGCAGAATGACGTCAGTTCCACGTCACACCCATCTCCACGGATGCTCCTAGACGAATGCTTCACATTGATACCTCATACGACTCCATCGGACCAATAGTGGCCCACCAAGACCCCAAAACGTCTAGCGGGACCCATACCGGGTCCAGTTTTCGACACTAGATGCCCACATCCCGACAAAATGGCCAGTTTTCGACACCGGACGTGCCGCCATCTTGAACCAGAAGGCAGACGCCACCATCTTGGATATGTCCCATAATGCACCGGGTCAAAATACTCGCTTCTGATTGGCTGAGAGCAGCGCGCCACTCAACCGGAAGTGAGCGCGCCACAAATGAGAGAAAATTTACGCTTTTCCTACTACTGACGCATCAGTATACTTGCTCAGAAAGAAAGTAGGCCATCGCTGATTTTCGACATGATGCGCAGTCAGCGATGTAATTTGCATCATTTGCTCCCATGATTATATAATGGGGTATTTGTTTTTCTTTAGATGAACGACAAAAGGTCCTGCAGGCAAAACGGGATCTGGAGGCTGCCGAGAGAGAAAACAAACTGATAGAAGCACACGCCAAAGATGTTGAAAGAACGATGAAAGAAAACATGGAACAACTGGAAAAGAGACGCAAAGAAGATTTAGAAAACATGGAGAGACATTACGAAGACGTCATAAAGAAAAGGATGGCGGAGCAAGAGCGGACGATGAAAGAAGGGTTTAAGAAAGACGCTGAAGCCATGCAACTCCAGATCGACCAAATGGGCGTGGACAAAAGGGAGATGGAGGAAAAATATGAGCGAGATGTCTCTGCAAGGCAACTAGAGACGGACGAGTTGAAAGAACAGATCAGAGTGAAACAGGAAGAATTCAAGCAAAATACGGATGCGCTGCAATCCCAGATAAATCAGCTGGATGAAGAGAAAAATTCATTGGCAGAAGAAACGGCGGAAACGTTATCAAAGATGAGGGCAGAGGCAGAAAATGCACTAGCAAAGAGCAAGAATGCGGCAGCGGAAGCTTTGGCCGAGAGTCGAAGACTAGCGACCAACGCGTTGGAGCAGAGCAAGAAAGAGATGAATTCAAGATTAGATGCGATTAAGAAACAAGGAGCAGAGTTGCGGAGAAATCCTGAGAGGACCATCTTGGGTTTTCTATTTCCCGGAATTTTCCCCTAATTGAACAAATATTAGTTACCAGAAGTTCATAATATTTACAGAATAGTACATTGACTCGTAAATTCCGGGGGTCTGTGTAGCAAATACGAGATTCCGCGCACTGCTTCTAACAAGTGGACAACACTGATATTGATTTCTGTTTTAGACCTCAGTAATACTACAAACTCTGAACTTCTCCACGTTAATGCAATTTGATGCACAAGAAAATTCATTTAAAAGTATAAGAAAGATGTTGAAGCAAGGCAGCTCACAGTACGAAAGAATTAATCAAGGCCCCGACAGGAGCGTCGAAAACTCGTACATTAAATTGCGTTTACCTGGGAAAGCTCCGAGTTTGTAGTAGTAGCATTGATATTGTTACACCACTGTAGTAGAATCCATGCTCCCTTTTTCTCCAAATTCGTGATTGGAAAATTCAAATTGGCGAAGAGATGACCACCACGAATATAATCATGCCTCGTTTCTTTGACATAGACCGTTGTAAGGTCGATTAATGCACCTAAACACATATTTTTGATGAACAAGAAGATAGCCGGGGCACAAATTTCTATTGCTTGTCGGAATACACCCTTTTTTGCTATTTTATGCTAAACTGAATCGTATCTGGCAAACTGTTCCTTCTACCAAACTTTCCCCTCCACCCCCATAAAGGAAAACACAATCATGTTACTTTCTGACGTCAGAACTGTATATATCAGCGTTATTTTTAGCCAAATCACATTTTCTTAGCTGCAAATATTCACGTTTAATTCCAAAATGGTGGCCATGTGGGGTCATCAGCGACTTGTGTTCCTAATTGTGTTCCTAAACTGTAAGGCTCCTGCAAATTTGTAAAAACCCTTGAATCTATTTGTATAATACTCGGTGCACAAAATAAATGTTGAATTGTACAATTGCGGTAATGCGGGTCATTTGAGACTTTAGCCTTATTCAAGACATAATTTTAATCCGGAGTACAAATTTGCTAAATAGAGCTCTTACAGATCTAAGCTGATTATTTCGGGCTAACCCAAAATGAATGGTTATATTCGTGGCAGCCATTTTTGCGGCCACACTGGAATTTCCCATTCAGGAGTTGAGAGAAACATGACAACAGGATGCTTTCTTACTTTACCTTATATCTTCACACTGAATTTTCAAAGAATTTCCTCATTATTTGGAATTCACTCTACGTTTCATCTCAGCAGCAGACCTACTTGAAAACGCGGAATTTAAACGAAAAGTCGAAATATTAGAGACGAAGACACAAAAACGTGAGAACGCCAAAGAATGCCCGGACAACACGGTAGACCTAAATACTTTCAACCACGATGAGAATTGGTCTCCACCGCGATGAACAGTATGCTTTCCACCGCGATAAGAATTAGTTTCATGGCCATGAGAAGTATACTTTCCACCACGGTGAGAATTAGTTTCATGGCCATGAGAAGTATACTTTCCACCACGGTGAGAATTAGTTTTCATGGCGATGAGAAGTATACTTTCCACCACGGTGAGAATTAGTTTTCATGGCGATGAGAAGTATACTGTCCACCACGGTGAGAATTAGTTTTCACGGCGATGAACAGTATACTTTCCATCGCGATAAGAATTAGTTTCATGGCCATGAGAAGTATACTTTTCACCACAGTGAGAAGTAGTTTTCACGGTGATGAGAAGTATACTTTCCACCACGGTGAAAATTTGTTTTCACGGCGATGAGAGGTATACTTTCCACCACGGTGAGAATTAGTTTTCATGGCGATGAAAAGTATACTTTCCACCACGATGAGAATTAGTTTTCACGGAGATGAGAAGTATACTTTCCACCACGGTGAGAATTAGTTTTCACGGCGATGAGAAGTGTACTTTCCACCACGGTGAGAATTAGTTTTCATGGCGATGAGAAGTACTTTCCACCACGGTGAGAATTAGTTTTCATGGCGATGAGAAGTATACTGTCCACCACGGTGAGAATTAGTTTTCACGGCGATGAACAGTATACTTTCCATCGCGATAAGAATTAGTTTCATGGCCATGAGAAGTATACTTTTCACCACAGTGAGAAGTAGTTTTCACGGTGATGAGAAGTATACTTTCCACCACGGTGAAAATTTGTTGAAAAGTCCTTTCCACCATGGCGATCAGTGTAGTTTCAACCTCGGTGAGAAGTACTTTCATCCGCAGTGATATTTTAAATCGTGGTTGTATTTACCTGATATATAGTATTTTTCAAATTTTTCCCCACAATTTCTTTGAGTTTTCACTTCAGTTTCTCTGTCGTTAATGTCGGTTTCCGGGGTGTTCGTAATTCAAATAGTGCAAGATGAAACTCTCACGAAAATATAGAACGGGCAGCAAATTAATAAAGAGAGAAAATGTCTTGAAAATTTAGGAAAACTGTTGAAACATGTTAAGAAATCCTCATAAAATAGGGAAAACCAACGATGTCCCTTAAGCGCCACCACAGAATAGATCTACATTTGTAACTGAACACCATGTCCATAGGTATACAGTATAATAAACGGTGTGTGAAAGTATTATGCACTAGAATCATTACCGTATAGGATTATATGCATGTATTATATAGGCATGTATCTGTATTTACCATTTATTTCCATATTACTTCCCAGGACAGATAACTGTATTTGGACTCCCTGTATCTTAGTCTAAAACAACACATTGATATTTTTCTCCAATACGTAGAGGGGAATGTCCGAGTAACTCTCCATTCCTTAAAAATAATTGAGCCGAGGCCCATTGTTTTTAAGGAATGGAGAGTTACGAGGACATTCCGCTACTTAAAACACACCCACTCACAAAGGCCATGGTTTTAACGCCGATACTAGTTTAACTGTCAAAGCAGTACATGTGCTGCAAGGCTTGAAGTTGTCGTGACGATGTCACCATAATGTGTTATTTAAGACGACATGAAGTCAACATATCGTACATATGACAGTATCTCGAACTGTTTGTGGTTGAAGATCGATAGATTAGTCGTTTCCGACCTGCTGTGACCTCGATTAGTCATGCCTCTCGACACATATAGAAGTTATTGTGAATTATCTACCGCGAAAAAGCTCTTTCGAGTTTTTTTTTATTATTTCTATGAACGTGTGCGGGTACCATGCCTTATTATTAAATGTTGAAAGATTGCACCACTCTACTTTGCTCTCATTCTTTCATGTAGCTATATATGACTTGACTATCGTGAGTACATAAGTCCTATGTTTAACCCGGTCCACCAAATTGAAGTTTACTCTTCCAGTTCAGGGATCTCGTGCAAACAATTAAATTGATGTCGTGTTACATGAGGGAGGTGATGGGGGGTAATTTATCTAATTGTTCATGGATGTACATCGCATCAGAGGATAGAAGTGGTACAAATATGTGTTCATGGATGTACATCGCATCAGAGGATAGAAGTGGTACAAATATGTCATCAGGTTTCAGCCCTTTCGTGGAACAACGCGTAAGACACGTTTAAACCCATAGACGGTATGGGAGACAATCCCATTTGAACTCTCAACTCGTAATATGCAAATCACTCATCCCATCACTAAAGTGACCTATTTATCTGCCATGTATATAAACGTTTCACAAGCATACTATCAAAGATGAACACGAGTCGTGGGACTCGCTCATATTACACTAATTCTCTCATAGCTTAGTAATCATATGTCGTGTATATGCGTTATCAGTAAATGTACTGGATAGTGTATTGCGTGTGTTTCTCTTGAAACTGGTACATGCTCTAGCTACCTTAACTCTCCATTCCGTAGAAAGCACTGTTCGAGCAACTCTCCATTCCTTAAAAATAATGGAGCGCTGGGACAATACAGTGACGTCACAACTGTGTTCTACTTGCAACGATTTGGTGCAAGATTCACAGTGAGAACTGATAAACGATCTGCTACAAGCTGTATTGTCAGTCTTATGCCCAGGATATTATCTTTTAAGGGGCTGATGTAGTGGCAAATATTTGAAAGTCGTGTCACAGGAAAGAATCTCTTATTGGGCTTACTCTGTTTGAATATAGTGAAGTCGTATACCAAAACATTCCTTGTCCCATGGAGAATCCCACTATAACATGTTTGAGATACAAGTACATCTGCATAAATTAAAATACACAAAACCAATTGTTCTTAGGACTGACAGCGGAATTCCACAAAAAAAGACAGACAACATTGAAAAGTACTTCAATAAGTTCTATATCGTCTATGCAACAACAAAGACGGTGTTAAAAAAAGAAGGCGAAGCCCGCGCCCTAAAATTTATAAACTTTCTCACACTAACCGTGCGTAAAATAACCATTGAGCACGCATATGAAAACATTATTTCTATTCTATTGCACTACTCAAATTGATTATCAACAAAGATTATAATGAAAGGTTGAAAACATTTTCAAACTTTGATAACCTTTCTCCCCCTTCTTGAAAAAACTCGTCCACTGATGTTCCCATCTCGGTTGGCATCGTGCCAATGTCAGTGGCGAGATTGTTGTCTCTCAAATGGGGAGTGATACTGTCAGCTGCGTGAGCTGTGCGAAAATTACGTGGATGTAGGTCTATTTATGTCGCTTTGTTAATCAATTTCACGATGGTAACAACAGTTAATTTCATGATCTTGTAATTTATTTGTTTTATTCGATTGTTAATTGTATGAAAGCAGACGTCCCTTCCCTGATCCGACTTGTGAAATGGAATCTCCCAACGAACGCCTGTACTTCACGGGTGTTGATTTCACATAACCTTGCTAAAACGTGTAATAAACTCACGGTTAGCTCGATGTTATTGACACAAGTGTTATAAAATATTTATTAAAGATTTTTTTATCATTTACTGACAATTCGTGTCAGCCAATATGACGGACAATCAAAAGTTGTTCAAGACCAGTGAGTCAGGTACACCTGTGTCACCAAGCTGTATTGATTTGTACATGTAAATAGGTTTGTGCAGTGGGGGTAATGCTCTAGAATATTTATATTCAATTCCCAAATGCCTATTGTGGTCCATTCATTCACATACTCTCCTATATTAGCTAGCCTAAAAATTAAATTTGTTATCATGCAGGTTACCTCTGTATTCTCAACTATATTCTATGACCCATCAACAACAAAAATCAACCAACAACTATTTCACCATCACTGCTCAAAATGTTTTATTCTTTCAAATACATTTTGAAACCTGCAAACTTCCAGGGTTAGGGTTAGGATTATAGCAGCATTGTCTTTTTGTAGTATCCATCGAAAACATCTTCTTCACGCAGATTATTCGTGATTATTATTATATTTGTCTAGAGAGCATATCTCGGGTAAAAAAAAACAGATGAAACCAAATAGAGCAATGCACTGGGAACCCCTCGGCCTATGGGTATTCAAATACGGTCCTGGATGAGTAAAAACGAATTGGTGACAACAAGAAATTGGCGATGAATTGATAATTTGAATCAATGATACAAATAACATAGGTAAGTCTCAGTAATTTCGCTTGGCGACAAAAATTCCCTGACCACGTGCATGTGTGATGTAAGTTTGATGCCCTCACAGACAAATACTCGTTCCTGGGGTATTGTGGTAATAAGAAAACAGAGACAGTTCTACGTCCGCATGTACATGTTGAAATCACTCCAATGTCATAGTTTGTCTTAGTCCAAGACCAGATGTGTGTCCAGTTTAAGTTCAGTAATCCTAGACCTGCCTATCATTCTTGAGATGGTGGTAACAGAGCAATTGGTGACCACAGTAGTAACTTTGACCCAATGACGCCTAAACTATAGATTAGTCGCACTAATTTTGTGTAGACTTCTGCTCAAGACCAGAAGTGAACACGGTGCAAGTTGGTGCAGAAAAGTGGGTTCTCTTACCGATTTGTATAAGCTTCTGTTCCGCAACTTCATTCGTGTGTGATGTATGTTTGGTGCACGTAGTATGCATACTCTTCAGGAAAACAGAGATGGATGAATGTTCAGGCATGTCCAGTGTAAGCTCAGTAAGCTCATTCTTTAGATATGGTGGTGACAAAAAAAAATGGTGACAGAAAAACAACTTTGATCCAATTACCCAGAAATATAGATCATCTCACCGTTCTCCTAAGCATATAATCATATATGAGATAAGATGGTGAAGGGCTACTGGTGAAAAGCATCACGTTTGACCGTGTACTCTTGGGCTTAGCCTTTCTCAAATTAAGGTATTAACGAGAAAATGGAAAAGGGCAGACATACATGATAACGACATGTTAAGACAAACCACATCGAGCCGACAAATACACAATCAAACTATCGGAAAATACCGCCTACAGCAAAATGAAATTGCACAAACTGAAAATATCAATAAATATACATAGTAGGTTACACATCGATGAATGTTTAACGCGTATTTGCGTAATTCTTCTATAATCTTCAGATATATTGAATATAACGTCGACGCTATATTGTGAATAGTCTTGTATATTTTGCCTGGGGGAGGGGTCCTACTCCATGTATTCCTCGACTCTGGTACCGAATTACTGAATCACGAAATTGGTGTCTAGCATTTCCAGTTTCCGGTGCTAGTAAATCTCGGCAGTTCCATATAGTTTACAGAAAATTTTCCACATAATCCCAGGCGTTGACAAGATGTCTGACGGCGCCACTCTTCACAACTGCGGGAGAGAAAGAGTACACCAGTCTGATCGGGGAAGTAAGCACTCTGTACAACCTCTCGTGATGCATGTGAACAGACGCGAGAATACCGTCCACGATGATCACGTGATTCATCGTCATGGGATGACGGATTCCAGATCTTACTTGACGAATCTGTTCGACGTTCTTTGGTTCGAGTCCAGAATTTCCTCTCACCCAAAGTTTGTCGCCCACGCGCACCTCTGAGGCTTTGATGGGCTGTTCCGGTGGATCAGCCGATAACTCGTCCGCGCGCGAGACGTAAAGCAGGTGGTTCGCGTCCAACCGAATCCCATTTTTTCCATCTCCGTGGTCGCTCTCCTCTTCCTGAAGCTTCAAGAAAAGAAGGTCGCTTCCATAGGTATCGCCCTCACCAGAATGTGTGATGAAGTAGACGGCGCTGAAGACTATCTCGCCAGTCTGAAAATCGAAAGATTCCACGCTGTCCCCAATGCAGAGTTCTGACAACATCTGCAGCCGAACTTTTCCGTCATGACCTTTGACCTTTACTAACGCGGTGTCGGCAAAGCAGCCGCCCTTCTTTTTCTGACTCTTTTCGCTTTTAAGCTGATCAATCTGTGTCTTCAGAGCATCAGCGTCCCTCTTAAATCCTTCTTCCATTGTCCTCTTCTGCTCACTCATTCTCTTGCTGATGACGTCATCGTAATGTTTCTCCATGTTTTTCAGATCTTCTTCCCGTCTCTTCTCCAGCTGTTCTATGTTGTCTTTCATCATTCTCTCCATATCTTTGGAGTGTTGCTCTTTCAGTTTGGCTTCTCTCTCGGCAGCGTCCCGAAGTCGCTCAGCCTCCATGGCCTTTTGACGCTCGGCTAAGCGAAACGAAGAAAATATCAGATATTAGCAGCTTAGACTTGCTGAAGGGTATTGTGCTGCGACCGAAGTGTATGGTTTTGTGACGGAAGTATACGACTTGTATAG
Organism: Hanleya hanleyi; assembly: GCA_036873755.1. NCBI lineage: Eukaryota > Metazoa > Mollusca > Polyplacophora > Lepidopleurida > Hanleyidae > Hanleya > Hanleya hanleyi. Next base: position 50,170 of record JAVTVY010021340.1, on the reverse strand, counting down.
CTTTCTGATGGAAGTATATGGATTTGTGATGGAGGATTTTGGATTTGTGATGGAAGTATATGGTTTCTGAGGTAAGAAAATTTGGATTCTGGTGAAAAATCTGATTTTCTGCAAATTCGGCCTTTGACTTCGAATTAAGTAAAATATTCCTACTGATCGAATGTTTATTTGACATGAAATACCAGCGGTCGTGTAGGCAAAACAATTTATCATTGCTAGATGTATATGAAATCTAGATCCTGTAGATCAGTCAATTTGTTTGGTGTTAAAAAAGTCTTCCATATCAAGCGGTCTTAAACAAACTGCCAAAAATTTCATCTAATTGAGGATGAAAGTTGATAATTATTTCCAAATTTCATATCCTCACCTTCCACTTTCTTCTCCTCTTCAGAAACCTTTTGGTCTGCCGCCAGTATGGTCTGTCCTTCTGCCCATTTCTCATGTAAGAAGGCTAAAATCGCATCCTTCGCCTGCAAGACATAAATGCGCATTATCTTCTGCGTGGACATAAATTCAAAGGGGCGATGGGATTTCACTGCAATTCCTCATGCCTTATAACCTGACACCGATAACCAAAAATTCCCACTCCCACTATATTAACCGCGACTGACAAGCCAGCACGAATCAGTGGATATCTGTCGATGACCGATGTCATCTAGTGTTGAAAACACCATGGCTGAGAAACTCTGTGGCGATTGATCCATTCGGCGTCCTCGACAATCATGATAGGTTAAATGAGATTGTCAGCTGGCATTGGGGAAATATAGAGCCTCCATGACACCACAGAAACTGAAAGCGCAGAGAAACTCATTATTTCACGAACGCAATATTGTCTCTTATCAAACACTTTTGCATAATTTGGTTCAAAGGATCGACAATCCAGTGTAATGAACGTAAATCCTTACCACACAGCCAGAAAAAAGATGATGACCCATCACCCTTTAATGGTGATCAGACCTGGCCATCACCATTGAAAGGTGATGAATTTACAATCATTGCTCAGTCGTCTTCAGAGGTGATGGCCATCATTTTTACAGGAGAATATAAAAAAAGGGTGATGGCGCTAACTCATAACATTTTCGGGGTGATAGTTATCACTTTTGTTTCTGGCTGTGCAGGTCGGGGAAATGAGGGCAGTTACTGAACGCTCTTCAATTTTGGAGGTAACAAAGTTGTTTTTCTTGGATAACTTAATATTAACTAATTTGCACACAAAACAATTGGCAATGGTACATAAATTCATATATAGTTACATCTGTTAACACATTATGATTGCTATGATTTTTAATTTGTTTGAACATGCTAAAATGGCAATTTGAAAAAAAAACAATATACCTGATAGTAGATGGGTAACAATTTCTTCAAAGTACATAAAAACCCGTAAAAATATATGAATATATGCGCCATTGACAAAACAACTGTGAATTTGTTTGTATTTTTAAAGCTATTCAAGAAAAGGACTTTGTTACCTCCAAAATTGGAGAGCCCTCATTTTCCCCGACATGCTTAATTTGGTTCAATGGTTCGACAATCCTGTCCACTTAACCTTGACCTTGTCCTTACCTTGACCCCCAGTCCGTTTTTGCCCTCGTATTGTATCTGTAATTGGTGAAGGTCCTGCTGATAGATTGCATACCCCCCAGTGCACATGTACGCACCGCTCTTCAGTTTCTCCAAGATGGGCAGATTGAGTTCTCGTAACACTTGGCGACACATCTCCGACGATTCTTCTTCGTTCTTCAGTTTGAAGGCTGCGAACTCTATCTTCAGCTGTTCCTGTTGTCAATAATTCGACTGACTTATTAGAATTTCAGTAGAACTCGTCTACCTATAGTAGCGATCTATACTAATGATGCCTCGATTTAACACCTGAAAATCAAACCTGGGATTGAAACCCAAGACTGTCTGTTCTTATTTGTTTTGACACAATGATCTCCTTAAGCTGCTAGTATGTATTGTGGTCGCAGCTGTGTTGTTTTCAACCCGTCAGAGAAAATATAAGCAAGACATTTTGGCATTCGTGTGAAAAGGACCTCAAGAGATAAATATGGCATTTCACAAACAACGGAATGGATCGTAACAGGGAGGTAATGAGATACAAACTTTAAATGTCCTAGGCTTACATTCATTTTCTTCTGGAACTCATTTCCTTCGTCATAAATCGCTTTCTTCAAGAAATGTGCAACAGATTCTTTCACGCATGCGTGGTGGGCATCAGAAAGGATGTCGTCGGTGTCTGTGGGCATTTGCACCATGTCGGACATCGTTTTCTGGTAAAGTCTGACCGCCTCTCCTGTTGCTTTCGTATTCTCCAGTATCGCCATTGCATTAAGGGCGTTCTCTATACACGGCACGGCTCCGTCACGGATCGCATCGACGTAGGTGTTCACCAGTGTCACGAACACTGAACAAAATAAAAAAAAAAGTGAATGTCAGTAAATTAGCAATACGTTTCAATCTGACCAATAAACAGGGATGGGTGGATCATTTCTACACTGTAAATCACGTGTTTAGGGTTAAAACGCAAAAAGTGAGGTTCAGCTTGAGAACAGGTTTCAGCCTAAACGTGTTTAGGGTTTAAACATCTTGGTGTTTCGGTTTTAAACTCAAGTGCTTAAATTTTAAAAGCCTGTGCGTTAAAAACATAAACGCCTTATGTGCTTATAACCTAAACACCCACGTGTTTAAAACCTAAACACGTTTAGGCTGAAACGTGTTCTCAAACTGAACCTCAGTTTTAGCGTTATAACCCTAAACATGGAATTTAGAGTGTAGGGTCTTATCAAAACTCGATTCAGGCGTCGGTTCCGCCATCCAGTATCCACAATAGAATTTTCGCTTCAAATATCGGAGACCTTTTACTTGACAGCAGCAATAACAATTTTTTACTGTACCACCAATATATGTAACTTACTTCTGCCGGTAACCGGCATCCCAGTATCCAACTTTTTTGCCTCACAATGGCCATGAATATAATCGCAGAAAGCCGCGGACTCTTCCAAGAAGTCTTCATTTATTTCGTCGTCTGTCAACTCTTCCAGGCGAGCTAACTTCTTTTTTCCCGCGGGCCGGTCAAATGTGAAGCACTTCCTCTCTTTGAAGTACCGGCGAATGCACTTCCGTGGCTCGTTGTACTTTTTCGTTTTCTCGTCGTTCTCTGGGCGAAGACTCAGGCAGTGCTCCAAGTATTCATCCGAGCTTATCTCTCGTCCGTTCAGAACCAACTGTAGAGTGAAATCTCGGAGTGCCACGACAAAGGCCGGGAAATAAAGGTCATAGTCGGCGTTGTTGTTGTCATCCTTCCTTGCCTTGATGTGTTTGGAGATTTCCGTGACAAAACTAAAATTGGGCGTTAGGGAAAGCAATGATCTGACCAATCCAGGTAAACCAAGATGGTAAATCAGAGGAATACCATCTAGATGTAGCGCTATGAAAACTTCGTGCGAAATGTTCGGATTTATATAGCGCTGAATTCAGATATAATATTCCTTGATATTATATCTGAATTTACTGAGATTGTATTCTATTCTCAAATGCAGACAGGTCCTCGAGCTAGAGGGAAACATTACGTCCTCCAAATTCAAAGATCCTTACTTTTTGAGATACACCCCGAATCCCGAATTTCCAAGAAATTCATACAGCTGCGAACTAACTGAGAAACGGAGACGAAAGAAATCTTACCCAGAAATTATGTTTTGCTCACAGTGTAAAACTAGAGCCATTTTGGCTCCAATAACGGCCTGCACAGCAAACATTTTAATTTGAAGCGGAACATTGTTTGGGAATCTTGTTTGGGAATTCAGTGACCCTTGACCTTTTGACCTCAAAATCAATAGTTTTTCTTTCCTCTTGATTTTGAGGTATATCCAGATGATACGAAAACCTAACATTGGACAGATAAAGTCCCTAAATGAAAGTGTTTGGGAATACATGAAATTTGGTCACATTCCACAGCCCTGAATTGGCGTTATAAACACGCAATCAAGATTCCGTATTATTTCCTGATCTAGGGGCTGAGTGGCCTTGACCTGTGATCTTCTGACCTCTGATTTTGTACCCTAAATATCCTCTCCTCTTGATGAATCTACTCACGTAAAAATGGTATTTCCATATGTCCTCAAGGGGAAATAGTGTCCTTGATCTTTGAACTTAAACTCTTTCTTTTGGTACGCGACGATAAATTGTCTCTCCTCTAAAGTTTCTATTCAGACACAATTTTGATAATTTAATGAATTCCTGATGTTTCGGCCGCAATTATGCAACTCATTAACCCTCTCCCCCCTCCCCCCACCCACACACACCGCTGTCCAACTCTATCCAAGCACAAATGCGTTCCCGAATCAGATAAGCTAACAGATGGACAGACAAGCTAGAAAGTTAGACAAACAACCAGCCATCCGGAGAACAGAGAAAACTGCGTCAGCAATAGCCTAATTAGGGAAGCGTTTTATCTCCCTTGGTGCAGAGAACTTCCGGTAGGTACCAAAGGCCCTCACAATTAGTTTTAGTAACTAAATAGCATATTTTACAAGAAAATTATCTTTACAATGTACACGTATACAAGATCTATTGGTTATGTAGAAAATATAAACAAAATAGTTTTTCAAACAAATATTCTAGAATAGCTGATCAATAGATTATTTCAAATAATTGCGGATGCCTTTGGTAAAAGTGAAACCGAGGAGACTACTTCCCGGAAGCAGCTTCTAATACCTCTAACCTTAAAGAGCGGCAGTTATTGAGGGGATGATCACACACCGTCCGGAAAGGGCTATACCAGGGGCTTTCTTAGCGAGAAGCACAATCACTTGTCTTGATTTGTGACTATACAATTATTATACTAGTACAATGCCCAAGGTACACGGATACTTACATGAAGGATAAATTAAGAACAATATAAATAAAAGGATACTTCAACTTTTCGATGGCGTCCTGATCTAATGCCCCTAAGGTATTATAGACCAGAGTGCTACTGAGCAATGTCGCCAGAGAAAATATCCAACTATCGTGGTTTTGGTCGCCCTGAAACAGAAAATATTAAAAAAAACTAATATTTTTCCGACACACGCAGTGGATTTTGAGTATTTTTCAGTACTGATACTGATATTCACTGCTATGTCAACAGTTATATCAAAGGTAGTCCGACAAGCAGCCCCTACAAAATACTTTATAATACTGATTTCTATTGAGTGTAGGGTCTGCCCGTTTAACCGGCAAAATCTTCTAGCTGCCGGACCGGCCCCGAACATGGAGGACGTAGTGGTGGTGAATTTTTCATTGGCTGAAGAATTTAAACATGGCGGAAAATTTGCCTTCTCGGTTCAGGAAAGCTGAGAGAATGCTCGAATAAACTACCCACGGAACTGTCCGAGATTTAACTCAAAAGGTGAGTTTCATTATTTTGAGTAGAGAAAACGGCGTATAACACATCGTTTTTGGACTGCCAGACAATCAAGTCAATTTTGCCGGTTAAACGGACAGACCCTGCATTCATAGAAATCAGTATTATAAAATATCTTGTAGGGGCTGCGTGTCAGACTATATCAAATGTTATTAAACAAATTGCGATTTAGTTTCTATTAGTCGGGTTTCAGTCATTTAAGAACTAATTTAACAATTGTTAAATCTTTTGTTCCCAAAGAGAAACTGATCAGATTTGACATTATTGCCTATATTTCTATGCATTAAGCCCAGAATTTACAAGCCAGGTATCTCAGGAAAACGACGATGATCATCTGGCTCTGTAATGTTAATCAACTAAGTCCTATATTTTAACGACGCCATCCCCGTACATATACGCTATAGGATATTAGATTCTTGGATTAGAGGGCGCAGTGATGGACCAGATTTCACGAACATTTACTGCTCCAGATCCAATCACAGCTGCAGACTGACGGGGTAATATGATTGGCCCATCTCCCGAAGTCACAAGATGCGACCTTCAGTCCGGGAACTGGAACCGAAGTTCCTTCCCGTATATTATTCAGGCGGATGGTGGTAGGGGCTTTATATGATTTTAATTTATTCAAATGGTTAATTGTTCAAACCTTTTCTACATCTCCCAGTCCTTCGGTATCCAGAAGAACTAGGACCTCCTCTGGGTTGACGGGATGTGGACCACACCACACCCAAATCCCCTTCGTCATCGATTGTATGGTCGAGCCGAGCGAGAACCCTGTGGTAAAATAATACAGCACTGTTTAAGAATACAGCTGCAAACAAAATGAACATGCGAACAGAATGCCATTGGTCACAGTGGCGAGGCATTTTCGGTCCATTGTTCGCCAAGGTGATGTATCTGTGGCGAGGCATTTCAGGCCCATTGGTCGTTTTGGTGACATCAAAGAGGCGAGAAATTTGCGGTCGACTTTTTGCCCAATTACTTTTTTTTAATTATTTATATAACTTTCTTGGCAGAAAAACTACTTAAGTGACCAGAAAATATTTCTTTCGGTGAAATATATTAATTTCGGATAAAATGCACCGTGTTAATAAAAATTCTGTTCCTTTCCATGTATGGTGACGGATTCCTACCATTGTACTTTTCGTGTTTTTCCGTGTTAGGATGACATATACAATGGCGATAATACGATGGGGTGCATTGATGACGATGGTACAATGAAATTTTACATCGTACTGTGACGTTCGAGCGGTCAGAAAACGTCTATCTTTGCGGTGTACACGAGACTTGAGGCGGCCTGGTCTCAGGCCCCTGTGACAAATTGTCAGGCTGATGTGAACGCAGTCTCGTATGACTGGAATTGGCCAACGAGGAAGGTCCGATTCAACCTGTCACCTTGTCTGGATCGAGGAGGTAGGATGGGGGGACCTGTAGAAACAACCAAGGCAATAATAAAGTAATAATATTGTATTCTGCTATGTACACAGCTCTGTACGCGCACAATACCTGTAATAAAGATCCCTACTCTAGAGGTAGTTATCGTTAAGTGTTACCTTTATCTTAAAGAGAAAGACTAATAATATACAATATATACAAGAGACCCTATCTATGACGCGTCACGGCCCAGTCTCGTCCAGACTGGCTCTCGTCGTGGTATGGTACGGCGTCTCTGGTTCCTCTCCGGTCGTAGGCGTAGCCCCGGACTGTATGGAACGTTTACCGTGTCTCAGGTTACACGGCCCAGTTCATCTAAGCGTTATTAATCGTCCCTGGAATCCTCTCCGTATCACTGCCTCTCCTAGCAGTAGCCCTTCGGCGGCGTCGACCCGTACGGCACCCCACAGCGTCTTCGGCGGCAGCCCCTTTCGGCTCGGCAAACCTCGCGTCTCCGGCGGCATGAATTCGGCGGCGACCCCTTTCGGCTCGGCAGACTTCACGTCTTCGGCGACCCGTCTTCGGCTCGGCAGACTTCACGTCTTCGGCGGCCCGATTTCGGCGACCCGTCTTCGGCGACCCGACTTCGGCCCTCACGGCGTTGACCCAAGGATGAGTTAATAGGCTCAGATTGTCTGCATATATATATGTGGTAATAATGCCCTGGTCTCGGGAGCGTATTATTACCTTACAGTGTAATGTCAATTAATATCAATGATTTGTAATAGCATTCAAGACTTGCAGCAAAGCATAATTCGAGCCCTGCGGCAGTGTAAATATATACAGTGGATGTAAGCTTGTGTTATCCGTCACCTCTAGCCGAGGCCTGTAGGTGACTAGTGTAGGTGAGGGTGATTAGATCTATTCCGTCCCTAAGGCCGACGATCTTGTATGTGAGCAAGTATATGTAATCATGTAAAATGGTATTTGTGTGATGGGCTGCAGTGTGGGATATTTGGTGCTCTGTATTCCCCGTTGATGGACATCTCGTCTTCAGATACTGTGCGTGTTAGTATCTTATCCCCGTCTGTCGGTTCGTCTCGTCATCAGATACTGTGCGTGTTAGTATCTATTATCCCCAAGCTATGGCTCAGCTCTCGGCTTTCCAACCCTTCGGCGGATGGTTCGGCGCTGTTTCGGCAGTCAATTCGGCACTTTCGGCACATTCTACGCATTTGCGGCGATCCTGTCTCTGTGCTCTCCCGCACGATGTTTACCCGCCGATTGTCTGAGACAGAATGCCGAACGTCCATTTCTCTACGTCTTATATAGGCTCCGGCTCCCAGAATCCATTGCGCGCATAAACATGGCAGCCTCCATAAAGCGAAAGTATAGACTCCGGCGGTGTTGGATTTCGTGTCAGATCAGCAGAGTTCGACTTCTCTCGCCCGGTTTCGATGCAAGATGCGTGTCAGGGATATTTACTCGTCCCTCGCTGAAAGTTTCAGCCCACAGTTAATGCAGGTAAGTCGAATATCCACCATTATCGGTCCATTCACATTGCTATTTAGAATGTCAGCGTAGAACGAAAATGACATTCTCCAGGTCACGGGCATTTTCGTCACACTACCCACGCCTTCGAAAACACGACGCCCTCGTCGTGGAGCTCGGCACAGCTACCAATCACAGGTGAGTAGAATGAACACGCAGTCCTTTCTCCGAAAGTGTAGATAGTCCACAGTATAATAACAAAAGCTTCAATACGGTAGAATTACATCAGACGTTCCTCCCAGCGGTCTGCTGGGTCGTCAGTGAAGGAGGAGACATCAGGTCCCTGCTTCACGGCACTGACCAAACACTGCCGAATTACAGAGGACGTTCCTCACTCCACTTCCACTTGTCGTATATTTTCCGGGTTACCACCCCACGGCGATTTCTAACCGTGTCAACGTAGGTTCTTGTCAGACGAACCACTGCTTTCTGGGTAGGCGCCGCCTCCAGGTCCTCCGGCCTGCTTTCCTATCCGGTTGGGGTACTCACAGGACGGACACCAGCCCCGGGCATCTCTGTTGGGTGGATTATCTCGGGTTCCTCCGGCTCCATTGCCTCTGCCGAAGCATCAGTCCCCCAAGGCTTGAAGAACGCAGGCGAGCTGCCTCGCCCCTTCTCATCGTCGGTGGTCTTCGCCATCGCATCCGGGTTTTCGGCAGCCGCTGTGTTGCTCCGAACACACTCGTCAGGATTGGCCTCATTCACGGCTCCGGGGGTGATGGGGCATCCACCATTGCCCGCGTCTCTCTCAGCAAGCAGCTCCCGCTCTGTCTCCTCGTTGAATAGTGGATGGGAGAGTTGAGGCTCATCCTCGCTGATTTCGTGTGCAACAACCACCTCAGTTGCTGTAGTCCCGGGGTCGACTTCAGGGGCGTCCGCCCCTCTTCCCGGTGGCACAGTCACCACTGACAGACAGCGAACTGCGGGCGTAGCAGCGATGTTGGACGGTCCCGCCCGAGGCTGCCGGATTCGTGCAGGGATCCTGATGCCAGGGTCTTCCTTGGCCCGTGGCGGAGGGTATGGCCGTCCAGCTTCCCAGTTATGGACTCGTCGGAGGTGTTCCCGGAGGTGCTTCTTGGAGCAGTAATTCCGGTCACAGAAGGGACACCACACACGCTCCCCAGACTCATCCTTCTCGGACTTCGGTGGGCATGCTAAAGCATAATCCTGATAACGCGCGGGGCGTCTAATATCTTGCCCCCGGGTCGTTCGCTGCGGTTTCGTCTCGGCCTCGGTTCCACGGTAACAGCCTGCACTCTCCACGACCTCGCATTGGACGTAGTGGCCGCCATACTTGACTCGGTGACGCTGCGTATCGATCTGGGTACAGTGGGTGCCTAGGAAGTCGTATCCGAGGAGAGCGTCCACTGTCAGATCTCCGACTATCATCCTCTGTGTTCCTGTGGTACCGTCTATAGTGATTTTAAAATCAGCTTCACCTTTCAGGGGCATCAGCGTACCGTCAGCCATTCGAATACTAGCATAAGACGGGCTGCTCAATGCTGGTCTGAGCCGCGGACTCAGCTGCTGGTATACTTTCTCGCTCAGGAGGGAAATCGACGCCCCAGTGTCAACACAACACCACATCTTCACTGGCCCGATCTGGGCAGGCAAATAGAGTCCAGCTTCCCCGGAAGTATTAACTTTGGGAGAACTCTTGGGCGATCTCGGCGGTTTAGAGTCATCTGTTCTGGGCACATCTGGAACTCCGCCCGGTAATGACCCTCTCTGTCGCACGACCAGCAAGCATTACTTCGTTCCCGATTCCCATACGTCTGTTGTTGGCCTCTGGCGTATCTTTGTGGTTGTCGCTGTGGACGAGGCTGAGACTTTCGCATTATTTCTTCCATCAATTCCTTGATCTGTTTTCTCAGGCGAGGTTCAGATTCTTCGTCATCCTCGGAGGTTGCAGCTATTCCCTCATCTTTACTAGGAACCGTGGACTTCGCGGTTGCCCAAGTCTTACGACTTGAATGCTTCTACTTCTACAGCAGAGTGTACAGCTGCATCTAAGGTCTCCGGCCGCGTCTGCCATACAAGAAATCTAAGCTCGTCTCCAATAGCCTCCAAAAACTGATCCTTTGCCAAGGTATCCTGTACGTCATCCCCGGCATCGGGATATGCCTGTTGTGCAAGCCGAAATAATGCCTGAGCTAGGCCCGGAAGATCTTCTCGCGGTATCTGGATTTTAACTGCGTTTTGTACAAATCTAGTTGATTCGGCGGGGCAAAACGCTTCTCCAAGGCATCCCTCAATCGTCTATAGTCAGCACTCCCTGGTTCTGATTTCAAGCTGGCCAACAGCTGCTGGGCAGATCCTCGGAGGGCGACGGCCAGATATTGACCCCATTGTGAGTACGTCCATCCGTTGATGGCAGCACAGTGGTCGAAATGGGAGAGATAATCCCGTAATGGCGTCGTTCCATCATAGGTAGCTGCCTTTCCCGCCGTCAACATCGGTCGCCTCACCTCAATCACAGGGGTCGAGGTCTGTAATGGCTGCCTCCAGCTCATGGGCTCATCTCGTTCTCGTCTCGGCGGCGGTGGGGTCTGATCGCAACCCTGCTGCGACCCGGACATACATTCGATTCGGCGGTAATCACCAACCATTTCGGCAGCCCCACAACCCGCATTCGGCTCGGCGACGTCGTTTTCAGTGTCCGGTCGTCTGATCGCCTCTCTTTCCTGAATCTGACTGTCGGTGATTCTGGACATCTGGCCCGCCATCATCGATACACTCGACTCGAACGCTCTGGCCATAGACCCGATGGTTTGTCGTAGCTCGGCAATCTCTTCCATTATCTCTACGATCGAACGCCACGTTGTTCGTATCGGCCCCCGAGACCGAGGTTATCAGAACCAGTCTTTAGGGGTTCGATAACTTCCATTCATGTCGGGTAAAGTCTGCCCCGAAGGTATCGGCGACGGGTCAGCTGGGGGAGCCGATAGCACTGTGTCCAGCTCTACTGTGGACAGGTCCAGCAAATCCACTCTCTTCGGCGCCTTAAACGCTGATCGTCCGGTCCCCAGTCCACGTCGTGACTCTTCTCGGTCCCTCGGAGTTGGCGTTATGGGCAGCTGCCGCCGGCTTCTCGTCCTCCGTGACTGCGAGTCGCTATCCGCTGGACGTATTTCGGCGCCGACATCTTCATAGTCGCCATGCTTGGGTTTCTGGTTTCTTCCCAGCGTGGTCCCTTCTCCATCGGTTTCCCGGTGTTGGCCATCCCACCGCTGCCACCAGTTGTGACGTTCGAGCGGTCAGAAAACGTCTATCTTTGCGGTGTACACGAGACTTGAGGCGGCCTGGTCTCAGGCCCCTGTGACAAATTGTCAGGCTGATGTGAACGCAGTCTCGTATGACTGGAATTGGCCAACGAGGAAGGTCCGATTCAACCTGTCACCTTGTCTGGATCGAGGAGGTAGGATGGGGGACCTGTAGAAACAACCAAGGCAATAATAAAGTAATAATATTGTATTCTGCTATGTACACAGCTCTGTGCGCGCACAATACCTGTAATAAAGATCCCTACTCTAGAGGTAGTTATCGTTAAGTGTTATCTTTATCTTAAAGAGAAAGACTAATAATATACAATATATACAAGAGACCCTATCTATGACGCGTCACGGCCCAGTCTCGTCCAGACTGGCTCTCGTCGTGGTATGGTACGGCGTCTCTGGTTCCTCTCCGGCCGTAGGCGTAGCCCCGGACTGTATGGAACGTTTACCGTGTCTCAGGTTACACGGCCCAGTTCATCTAAGCGTTATTAATCGTCTCTGGAATCCTCTCCGTATCACTGCCTCTCCTAGCAGTAGCCCTTCGGCGGCGTCGACCCGTACGGCACCCCACAGCGTCTTCGGCGGCAGACCCTTTCGGCTCGGCAGACCTCGCGTCTCCGGCGGCAAGAATTCGGCGGCGACCCCTTTCGGCTCGGTAGACTTCACGTCTTAGGCGGCCCGTCTTCGGCGACCCGTCTTCGGCTCGGCAGACTTCACGTCTTCGGCGGCCCGATTTCGGCGACCCGTCTTCGGCGACCCGACTTCGGCCCTCACGGCATTGACCCAAGGATTAATAGGCTCAGATTGTCTGCATATATATGTGGTAATAATGCCCTGGTCTCGGGACCGTATTATTACCTTACAGTGTAATGTCAATTAATATCAATGATTTGTAATAGTATTCAAGACTTGCGGCAAAGCATAATTCGAGCCCTGCGGCAGTGTAAATATATACAGTGGATGTAAGCTTGTGTTATCCGTCACCTCTAGCCGAGGCCTGTAGGTAACTAGTGTAGGTGAGGGTGATTAGATCTATTCCGTCCCTAAGGCCGACGATCTTATGTGTGAGCAAGTATATGTAATCATGTAAAATGGTATTTGTGTGATGGGCTGCTTATCCCCGTCTGACGGTTCGTCTCGTCATCAGATACTGTGCGTGTTAGTATCTATTATTCCTAAGCTATGGCTTAGCTCTCGGCTTTCCAACCCTTCACTGCCGAATTACATTAATCCCGATAACGCGCGGGGCGTCTAATCACTCGACCTCGGGTCGTCCGCCGCGGTTCTGTCTCGGCCTCGGCCGGGGGTAAAGCTTCCATCTCGAGATCCAATGGTGATGCAGACTGCAAATCAACCTCGAAATCGGCAAATCTCCGTGGTCGCCGTACCTCACGCCCGCCCCGGGTCAATCGAGGTCGCCGGTCAACAGTCAGTGGGCGTTCTGACGACAGTCGATGGTTCCATGGGGTAAGGAAAGATAGCCCCATGTCCGACGCTATCATCTGATTCTACATCTCCATCGTCGCCAGACGTTTCTTCAGACTCACTGGTGGACATCTCACGAGCATAGAAAGGCTTCAGCTTGTCATGGTGAACAACCCGGAGACCTCCGTCCGCATCTGCAATGCGGTAGGTCACGTCCGTGAGAGCTTCCTTTATCACGTATGGTCCTGCCCAGCGGTCTCGTAGTTTCCGATTCTCTCCACGTCTTGGAGCAGAAATGTACAGGTAAACCTGACCTCCAGGTTTATACTTTTGCGGAAAGGCCTTGCCATCATATACCCTCTTCTGGCGCCGCAGGCTCTTCCCAGTCACTTCTCGGGCGTTATGATGAATCTCGTCCATCTCATCCCGTAGTTCTCCTACCCACTCCGTAGGTTCCACTTGCTGACGTGGAGGAGCTCCCAGTACCAAGTGAGACGGCAGGGAGACTTCTCTCCCGAACACCATCATATTCGGCGAGAATCCTGTCGTCTCGTGGGCTGTAGCACGATAGGACATCACTACAAGCGGTATATGCAGGTCCCAGTCGCTTGGATGACGGTCAACACTGGCATGTAGCATTTGGGCTAATGTTCTGTTGAACCGCTCAATCATGCCATTCGATTGGGGGTGGTATGGCGTCGTCCTTGTCTTCCTCATTCCCAAAATTTGGCACATCCCTTTGAAGACTCGGCTCTCAAACTGGCGGCCTTGGTCCGAATGGATCGCCATTGGAACACCGAACTTGGTCACATAGTGTTCCACCACAGCCTGTGCAACAGTAGGTGTTTCTTGGTTGGGCATGGCAACGGCTTCGACCCAACGGGTAAAATAGTCTCCGATGACCGCAATATACTGGTTTCCACTGCCCGTCTCTGGCATTGGCCCAAGGATGTCAACTGCGATCCTCTCTCCCGGACAGCCAGTCATCTGTCCACTGTGTGGTCCTCGCGGTTTGCGTCCAGCCTGCTTCCTTCTATTACATACATCACAGCTTCGGCACCATTGGCGTATGTCCGTCTGCAGGCCAGGCCAGGTATAGGCCTGCCTCACCTTCGCTAAAGTCTTCTTTACTCCGAGATGTCCACCGGTGGGACCGTCGTGGCACTCTCTTAACACTTTACGGCGCAAGGAACGAGGTACAACCAGCAGTCGTCGCTTGACATTACCACGGTCATCCACCCAACGTCTAACCAACAGCGAATCGCAAATCTCCAACATATCGAAGGCACCCCACAGGCTCTTTGTGACGAGTCTGTACGGACTGACGTCTTCCCGGTTTGGGCGGCTACCTTGCCGCACCCAGTCGAGAACAGGTTGTAGGTCGGGATCTTCGGCCTGGGCTCGGCCGAACCCTTCGGTTGGCGACATCATCTCGATCACACGGGCGGCTGCTTGAACGTCATCGCTGCTTGATCGACCACACTGTTTGCATGGGATACGACTCAGTGCGTCGGCGTTACCATGTTTTCGACCCGGACGATGCTCGATGTTGAAATCGTAGACGCCAAGGGCCTGAATCCAACGGGCCAGCTGTCCCTCTGGTTCCTTGAACCGCATGAGCCATCTCAGCGAGCCGTGATCGGTGCGAAGCAAAAACTTCCGCCCAAACAGGTAGTGTCGAAAGCATTTGACGAAATGCACAACAGCAAGTAGTTCTCTTCTCGTCACACAGTAGGCTCGTTCGGGCTTCGACAACACACGACTGGCGTATGCCACGACCTTCTCTTCTCCATCTATCACCTGTGACAAAACGGCCCCGATGCCATAGTTACTCGCGACCGTGTCCAAAATGAAAGGGAGCTTAAAGTCTGGCATAACAAGCACAGGCGCGGTTGTCAGCTTGTTTTTCAGGGTATCGAAGGCTTGCTGCGCTGTGTTGTCCCATATGAAGACTGTCTTCTTTTCAGTTAACGTGTGCAGCGGAGCTGCAATGGTGGCAAAGTCCCGGATGAAACGTCGATAGTAGCTGCAGAGACCCAGGAAGCTCCGAACCTCGGTCTGCGAAACGGGTGAAGGCCAGTCTCGTACAGCACGGATCTTCTGTGGGTCAGTTCCAATCCCATTCTGTGATACCACGTGGCCTAGATAAAGGACTTGTCGTGCCGCTATGACGCACTTGGACGGCTTGAGCTTCAGTCCATGCTGTTTTAACCTCTCGAAGACCCCATCAAGACGCTGAATCATCTCGTCAAACTTCCGTCCAAAAACGATGATATCGTCAAGGTAGACGAGACACGTATCATAATGGAGTCCTGCTAGGATGGCTTCCATTAGCCGCTCAAAGGTCCCGGGCGCATTGCAGAGCCCGAACGGCATAACTCGGAACTGGTACAGACCTTTCCTGGTTGCAAAGGCTGTCTTGCATCTATCTTCGGGGGACTCTTCAACTTGCCAGTACCCTGACATTAAGTCAAGGGTACTCCACCAACTGGCACCTGCTAAAGAATCCAGAGAGTCGTCGATCCTCGGCAACGGGTAAGCATCCTTCTCTGTGATCTTGTTCAAAGCACGGTAATCAACGCAGAAGCGCATTTTGCCGTCCTTCTTTTTCACCAGAACTACCGGTCCAATGGATGGCTCGACCACCCCACGCTGTAACATGTCTTCAACTTGCTCATCGATCATTTCACGGGCGTGAATCGGCGGTCGCCTCGGCGGAATGCGGATGGGTGATGCACTTCCAGTCTTTATGTGATGTTGTACCTTCGTCGTTCGACCTAGATCAGTATCGTCCTTAGCGAACAGGTCAGTATATCGGGTGACCAAATCTTCTACAGCCAGGGCTTGGTCTGTCTCTAGGCCTTCGCTGGATCGTCGAACCAGATCTGTAAGATGGTCTGGACATGCGCTGGTCGGCACGGCGGGCCTCTGTCTACTAGGTTTCGCACGGCTCGGCGTCGATGCTTCGGCCGCACTCGAAACTTGATCGCCCACTACTTCTACTTCACCCATACGACCACAGAGCGTCCCGGCCTGGACTACAGTCGGATTTGAGGACAAGTTGAGAAACCTCAGTGTGACTTCGCGCTCACGGTCAATCTCGGTGTGGACCCTGGCCACCATGGCTCCTGTCTTCTGAGTAAACTCCGGTTCGTTTTCGATCATCCCTACCTCGCCTGGTAGGCCCCCGCGAACTTTTCCTGTTACAACGGCTTCGGCTCCAGCAGGAATAGTCACAGTCTCGGTCACGGATACACCGTAACAGCCTGCGCTCCCCAAGACCTCGCATTGGATGTAGCGGCCACCATACTTGACCCTGTGGCGCTCCGTGTCGATCTTGGTACAGTGGGTGCTGAGGAAGTCGTACCCTAGAAGCGCGTCCACTGTCAGATCTCCGACTATCATCTTCTGTGTTCGTGTGGTACCGTCTATAGTGATTTTAAAATCAGATTCACCTTTCAGGGGCATCAGCGTAGCGTCAGCCATACGAATACTAGCATAAGATGGGCTACTCAAGGCTGGTCTGAGCCGCGGACTCAGCTGCTGGTATACTTTCTCGATCAGGAGTGAAATCGACGCCCCCGAGTCAACACAACACCACATCTTCACTGGCCCGATCTGGGCAGGCAAATAGAGTCCAGCTTCCCCGGAAGTATTAACTTTGGGAGGACTCTTAGGCGATCTCGGCGGTTTAGAGTCATCTGTTCTGGACACATCTGGACAGTCCGCCCGGTATTGACCCTCTCTGCCGCACGACCAGCAAGCATTACTTCGTTCCCGATTCCCATACGTCCGTTGTGGGCCTCTGGCGTATCTTTGTGGTCGTCGCTGTGGTCGAGGCTGAGACTTTCGCATTATTTCTTCCATCAATTCCTTGATCTGTTTTCTCAGGCGAGCTTCAGATTCTTCGTCATCCTCGGAGGTTGCAGCTATTCCCTCATCTTTACTAGGAACCGTGGACTTCGCGGTTGCCCAAGTCTTCCGGCGTTGCGAGGACTTGAATGCTTCTACTTCTACAGCAGAGTGTACAGCTGCATCTAAGGTCTTCGGCCGTGTCTGCCATACAAGAAATCTAAGTTCGTCCCCAATAGCCTCCAAAAACTGATCCTTTGCCAAGGTATCCTGTACGTCCTCTCCGGCATCGGGATAAGCCTCTTGTGCGAGCCGAAATAAGGTCTGGGCTAGGCACGGAAGATCTTCTGACGTCTCTCGGTATCTGGCTTTTAACTGCGTCTTGTACAAATCTAGTTGATTCGCCGGAGCAAAACGCTTCTCCAAGGCATCCCTCAATCGTCCATAGTCAGCACTCCCTGGTTCTGATTTCAAGCTAGCTAAAAGTTGCTGGGCGGATCCTCGAAGGGCGACAGCCAGATATTGACCCCGTTGTGAGTATGTCCATCCGTTGATAGCAGCACAGTGGTCGAAATGGGAGAGATAATCCCGTAATGGCGTTGTCCCATCATAGGTAGCTGCCTTTGCCGCCGTCCACATCGGTCGCCTCACCTCAACCGCAGGGGTCGATGTCTGTAATGGCTGCCTCCAACTCATGAGCTCATCTCGTCCTCTCCCCGGCGGCGGTGGCGTCTGATCGCAACCAAGCTGCGACCCGGACTTAGATTCAGTTCGGCGTTTATTATCAACCGTTTCGGCAGCCTCACAACTCGCATTCAGCTCTGCGACGTCGTTTTCAGTGTCCTGTCGTCTGATCGCCTCTCTTTCCTGAATCTGACTGGCATTGATTCTGGACATCTGGATCGCTATCACCGATACAGTCCTGGCCATAGACCCCATGGTTTGTCGTAGCTCGGCAATCTCTTCCATCATCTGTACTGCCGAATCGTCGTCACGGTGTTCGTATCGGCCCCCGAGACCGTGGTTATCAGAACCAGAGTATTTAGGGGCTCGATAACTTCCATTCACGTCGGATGACGTCTGCCACGAAGGTATCGGCGACGGGCCAGCTGGGGGAGCCGACAGCACTGCGTCTAGTTCTACTGTGGACAGGTCTAGCAAATCCACTCTCTTCGGTGTCTCAAACGCTGATCGTCCGGTCCCCACTCCTCGTCGTGACTCTTCTCGGTCCCTTGGAGTTGGCATTATGGACAGCTGCCGCTGGCTTCTCGTCCTCCATGACAGCGAGTCGCTGTCCGCTGGACGTAGTTCGGCGCCCACATATCCCATAGTCATCATGCTTGGGTTTCTGGTTTCTTCCCACCGTGGTCCCTTCTCCATCGGTTTCCCGGTGTTGGCCATCCCACCGCTGCCACCAGTTGTGACGTTCGGGCGGTCAGAAAACGTCTATCCTTGCGGTGTACACGAGACTTGAGGCGGCCTGGTCTCAGGCCCCTGTAACAAATTGTCAGGCTGATGTGAACGCAGTCTCGTATGACTGGAATTGGCCAACGAGGAAGGTCCGATTCAACCTGTCACCTTGTCTGGATCGAGGAGGTAGGATGGGAGGGACCTGTAGAAACAACCAAGGCAATAATAAAGTAATAATATTGTATTCTGCAATGTACACAGCTCTGTACGCGCACAATACCTGTAATAAAGATTCCTACTCTAGAGGTAGTTATCGTTACGTGCTATCTTTATCTTAAGAGAAAGACGAATAATATACAATATATACATGAGACCCTATCTATGACGCGTCACGGCCCAGTCTCGTCCAGACTGGCTCTCGTCGTGGTATGGTACGGCGTCTCTGGTTCCTCTCCGGTCGTAGGCGTAGCCCCGGACTGTATGGAACGTTTACCGTGTCTCAGGTTACACGGCCCAGTTCATCTAAGCGTTATTAATCGTCTCTGGAATCCCCTCCGTATCACTGCCTCTCCTAGCAGTAGCCCTTCGGCGGCGTCGACCCGTACGGCACCCCACAGCGTCTTCGGCGGCAGCCCCTTTCGGCTCGGCAGACCTCGCGTCTCCGGCGGCACGAATTTGGCGGCGACCCCTTTCGGCTCGGTAGACTTCACGTCTTCGGCGGCCCGTCTTCGGCGACCCGTCTTCGGCTCGGCAGACTTCACGTCTTCGGCGGCCCGATTTCGGCGACCCGTCTTCGGCTCGGCAGACTTCACGTCTTCGGCGGCCCGATTTCGGCGACCCGTCTTCGGCGGCCCGATTTCGGCGACCCGTCTTCGGCGACCCGACTTCGGCCCTCACGGCGTTGACCCAAGGATGAGTTAATAGGCTCAGATTGTCTGCATATATATGTGGTAATAATGCCCTGGTCTCGGGAGCGTAATATTACCTTACAGTGTAATGTCAATTAATATCAATGATTTGTAATAGTATTCAAGACTTGCGGCAAAGCAAAATTCGAGCCCTGCGGCAGTGTAAATATATACAGTGGGTGTAAGCTTGTGTTATCCGTCACCTCTAGCCGAGGCCTGTAGGTAACTAGTGTAGGTGAGGGTGATTAGATCTATTCCGTCCCTAAGGCCGACGATCTTGTATGTGAGCAAGTATATGTAATCATGTAAAATGGTATTTGTGTGATGGGCTGCAGTGTGGGATATTTGGTGCTCTGTATTTCCCGTTGATGGACATCTCGTCTTCAGATACTGTGCGTGTTAGTATCTTATCCCCGTCTGACGGTTCGTCTCGTCATCAGATACTGTGCGTGTTAGTATCTATTATTCCTAAGCTATTACAAGCGTCTAGTCCGTCATTCATAATCCAGCCGTCGTCCATTAGAGAATATCCGCGTCCATAATCCAAAGACCTATTCCATTTCCATATAACAGTATTAGCACCAAATTCAAAAAGACAAAAGTATACATAAACATAGGCTTGTTTCCTGCAAGAGAGAAGCGGTCGGCTTTCCAACCCTTCACGGATGATTCGGCGCTGTTTCGGCAGTCAATTCGGCACTTTCGGCACATTCGGCGCATTTGCGGCGATCCTGTCTCTGTGCTCTCCCGCACGTTGTTTACCCGCCGATTGTCTGAGACAGAATGTCGAACGCCCCTTCTCTGCGTCTTATATAGGCTCTGGCTCCCAGAATCCATTGCGCGCCCAAACATGGCAGCCCCCATAAAGCGAAAGTATAGACTCAGGCGGTGTTGGATTTCGTGTCAGATCAACAGAGTTCGACTTCTCTCGCCCGGTTTCGATGCAAGATGCGTGTCAGGGATATTTACACGTCCCTCGCTGAAAGTTTCAGCGCACAGTTAATACAGGTAAGTCGAATATCCACCATTATCGGTCCATTCACAATGCTATTTACAATGTCCGCATAGAACGAAGATGACATTCTCCAGGTCACGGGCATTTTCGTCACAAATGTCTTCCGAGATAATTATCTAGGTGAAAATTCGCCATTGGTCAATTATCTAGAAAATAATTTACCCCGAGATAATCGACCAATCAGAATACAGTGTTCAGTTCTTTCATCTTTGACATGAATAATGTAATGTGGATCCCTGCGTTGGACGAATTCTAAGTTACACTTCAGAGTATCGAACAGAAATGAACGGCGCCGACAGAAACAACAAGACGTTGTTCTCAGTGCTCGAGGTCACGCTCCAATTGACCACAGGAGCATGTTACCGTTATAATAGCATGATAGGGTGAGTTTCCTTTTACCTGTTCACAACTCCCTGACCCCCAAGGCGCTATCAATATATAACTATAACAAGCGCCTGTGGAATAGATCTAATTTCGCCAGTATTGTAGCCACCTGTAATCACTAAAACGACTTTGCTTGATCCCTCTGCAATGCCCTACTCCAAATTATTTCTCGATTGCTACATCATTTTAATGACCGCTTTGATTTGTCTGGTTTCAGCTGTATTCGCATCTTCACGACGTCGCGGTTTCTATTTGTGAGCCAAAGGCAGATAGAGATACCCCTGGTTTTAGCGAGGATGCTGTATTCGAGGATGTATAAAGATTATCACTCAGTAGATGTCATATACGTGAGGTAGTTTAGTACTATTACCGAGAGACTAATCTGTGCAGTTTAGCGTCGTCATTTGATGGAAACAGGTAATGGTAATATAACTGGCCGGAAGATCATACGCAGAAATCATACGGGGATGACTACCCGTAGTGAGGAGTCATGTTGGACTAGAATGATAACATGATATTATCAGAGGGCTGAGGGTATGTCTGACTGTTTGAAATGCATGTACTGACTTGTGTCTGGGTTTTTTCCATCACGGGGAGTGCGCAGGGGTGTGGTATGACGTCACTTTTTTCCATCACGGGGAGGTCACGTGATCACACTAGTTCAAGGTCAGGGGTTTTCCATGAAACCATGGGAAGGAAGACTTATAGTAATAAACATAATCTATAGGTGTTGGACGATGTTATTAGGACGAGTCTAGCCTCCGTGCGACCCGAAGGTCGAGCGTTTATTGTCCAATATATCTCCGCAAAAAAATAAACAAACGAAAAGGGGATTCCCCTTTTGGCATCGATGGTGCTGCCCTCTAGAGGCAGGGTGGTTGCATGTAAAATTTCTCCAGATATAAAAAGCGGAACACCGACTTTACCCTAGAATATACTCCTATCAACCCTATCCAAAAGGGCTAATATTGGTCCCCGGGCTTATCGGAGCCTGCTGAGAGAGGTAGGGTGGAGGAGTGGGTGTATGTAAATTTAGGATTTGTCCCGAAACCATCAAAAGCAGAACACGGTCTTTACGCCTAAAATAGGGGAAAACCCCTATAAACCCTCTCCCAAAGGGCGAATATCGGTCCCCCGGGTTTATCGGGGCCTGCGGAGAGAGGTAGGGTGGGTGCATGTAAAAGTTTCTCCAGAAAAAAATATAGAAAGCGGAACACGGGCTTTACCCCTACAATAGGGGAAAACTCCTATCAACCCTTTCCGGCTCGGCCCGGCCCGGTCCGCCTGCGCGGCATCACCACGTGCGCCGGTGAATTTTGGGTCAAAAGTTCAAAGGTCACATTCAGGTCAAAAGTTCAAAGGTCCCCCTTCCGGCAAGGTTCGGCCCTCTCTGGGCCAATAGATAGTCTTTTATCCGCCCTCCCGAAGCACCCATGGAATGCATAGGGTCCCCGACAACATCGCCAGCACTATACCCATGTTAAATGACCAGTTGGGAACCCCCAGTTCTCCCAGCACCGTATTGGCACGAAGAAATACATGAAACCATGGAACTTATAGTAATAAACTTAATCTATAGGTGTTGCACGAGTCTCCACTCACCGTCTTCGGGGTGACATGTGGGGATTCGGTCAATAAGGTCCTGATGAGGGATTGTAGTATAGAGAGTCGAGAAATCCCATGTGGATACATGTCTGTACGGTATGTGGCATTCTCTGTTATAGCCTTTATGACCACTTGTTTTATGCTCATATAGAAAACACACAAGACAGGGTTTTTTGGTGAGATCTCATTTTGTTTTTTATTCAACAATAAATAACAACAACAACGTGAGAACAACCACGTGAAAACGGAAGCCCAGAACAGGGGCTTGTACATTGAAATCGATAGAACTTAAGCCCAGATCAGGGGACTTTTCGTGAAAGAACTTAAGCCCACAACAGGGGGCTTGTACATTGAAAGAACTTAAGCCCAGAACGGGGCTTGTACATTGAAATGATGGGCGGCCCAGTCATATACGAGTATATCGCGGTCCTCGGCCTTGGGGTAGTCGTCAAACATCTGTACGATGGTAGATAAGGTTCTTCCCCGGCATCGATGGTACAGGTAAAGCAAGCAATATTGTCCGCACACACTACTGGTCAGGCTTTGCAACGTTTGACTGTTCCAACACCACGTCTCTGTGCCTTGATCCATGAAGTCTGTTAAATCGAGATGGAGAGATGGCAGGCCGTACGGGTCAAAGTATTCGCCCTGCTGTTCTGTCAAGTACACGGCCAGGAACAGGTTTTCTTTGCTCATATTTCCAGCAGGCACAGAGAACACTTTGGTTTGCACACGTCGGATAGGGTACTGGGCTGGTTTTGTTTCCAAGGCTTTGAGGTGTCCCAATTGAACGGCTGGATTCGGTTTCACTTTTCGGACATACAGGACTGCGTCTTGGATGACGATCTTATAGTCGGCTGCATGCCACTTTACGTCAGTGGCCATCAAGGCGAAGGTCGGAGGCGCCTGTATCGGTCGGATTTTGATGGGAATCTTGTTCAAGAGGTACCGGTCTTGCATGAAAATGTCTGCGTGCAGTCGGCCCATGAGATCCACCAAGGCGCCGTTCGCGGTTAAAGCCTTCCGTTTGTTATATCCTTCATTGTCCACTGTGCACATATGCTCGGCTGTGTCTTGGTAGAATAAAGCGGCTATCAGCTGAGATTTTTTAGCCTCTCGTCCATACGACAACAGCGTCTGGATGTAAGCTCGATAGGGGTACGTGTTGGTCGAGTCACTGATGAGTTTGTCGCTGAGAAAAATATCCACCTGTTGAAACATAGCGTGCAGTCAGAGATTCGTCGTTGCAGCTTGGACGATTCTGGAGCCATCCCCATTGACGACGTTGGCGTTGACATACAAGTACGTATGGGCTAAATCCACATAGGCCGTATCCGCATTACTGATGGTGAACTCGATGGGCCCTGTTTCGTTGATGCTGGAGAGCGGGAGATGCTCCATCCATCATCCTTGTTCGGCACTGGTCTGTGTGGGCGGGACGGTCCACAAATCAAAGTCACTGTTGGCGGAGGGGAAGGACTTTGCGTGGATTAAGGACATGTTTTAAGAAAAGATATCCTGGGTCTTCGATGCGCGTCGTCGCTGGGTCGGTCGTCGACCGGTGCGTGGTCTCGGTGGTGCAGGTCTTTTATTCCCTACGGTGCGTTGTGCTTTGGCGACCAACACACCTCCCGCTTCTTGGGCCCGCCGTTTCAGTACTTCTTTGGGTGCCGTACCCCCCAAGACACTTGCAGTCCACTGCGGGACCGCCAAGGGCAGGCACGTTTTGACGATACTCCCGAGTATGTTTCCCAGCCCATGTCCTCTTTGCATGCGTGCACCACTAAAGACCGGAAGGCCACCCCCGGCCTGTTGGGCATGATAGTCCATATAGCTGCGTGCATCGCATTCGTAAGGTACTTTCATTATACAAAGTGGGGAGAACGTGCTTGTCGGAAATGAAGTGTCAGCACCACTTTCCCCCTTGGAATGCGACAGGTCGTCCCGTGTCATCTCTTATATCCACCGCGATAGTGTTGATGTCGGTTTGTCGTACGGGTAGGTAGAGCATGTGGGTGAAACTGAGGGTGATCTCCATACAGCTTTTTAGTGGGGACCACCCGTACCAGAGGTGTGTTGATATCGCCCACGATGTGGTTGTCAACCACGTCCGAGTAGACGTAGAGTCCGTACATACCCGACTTCATATCCATCGGGATCTGGCCATGGTCATAGGATGGATCCGTGTAGGTCGGGTGAGCGAGACCCAGCATTTGCTGTAGGATAGGACTCAGTACGACACTCACGTTGGCGGTGAGGAGGATCTGTGCCTTGTCGTTATGTGCGTTGTAATCGAAGTCCACGTGATTCTTGAAGGGAAAGGTTTTCACAGGTTTTGAAGTATTCGTGACCACCCGTAGAGACTTATAACGCAACAGTCTTGTGAGCCCCTGTATAAACTCCTTGCGGGTATCGTACTGGCCTTCGGGGAGGGTGAGTTGGCTGTCTTTTCCTTCGTAGGTCACCTCGTTCCCCACGTCATTGGCTCACACGTTGTACCACGAGTAAGGGTATTGGATATCCACGAAACCACATTCCCATCGTCCAGGTAAATGCAACGGTTGTGGTAACTGGGTCACGTACTTGGCCAAGGTGTTGTCAGAAAACACATCGAGCGAACTGTTACTGGGTAGGGTGAGGTAAAACATGGCGACTGAGCTGTCCTGCTGCTACTATTGGTTTTAATAGGTGTTCCAGGCCTTGGGCGGTTGTGTCCGGCGTCGTGTTCCTCGCGTTGAATTGCTACGTGTCACGGTCCTGAAGATGTGAGGTGTCTTGATCAAGGGTGGTTTTTTAAAGGGGTGAAATGAAGGTGCCCGTCGTTGTGGTGTTTTGGGGGGTGACTCCGGTTCCCACTAGGCTTCCCAAGAAGGTAGTGGGTCACTCGGTGATTGCTGGGCCCGCTCCTTCCAGGCCCAGCGCTGGGGGTTCCCCACCAATTCCTGTGGTACA
Organism: Hanleya hanleyi; assembly: GCA_036873755.1. Taxonomy (NCBI): domain Eukaryota; kingdom Metazoa; phylum Mollusca; class Polyplacophora; order Lepidopleurida; family Hanleyidae; genus Hanleya; species Hanleya hanleyi. The sequence continues at coordinate 25,018 of JAVTVY010021340.1, read as the reverse complement.
TGCATGTATTTCAAGCCTTGAACGAAGACCTTCCATTCTCGAGGATCCGTGTGCGACCTGCTTTGACGCATCAGGTCATTCACTAAATCTGTCATGTGGGTACCGCGGACCACCTGACTCTGTACCAGTAGTTCACCTTTATCATTCCAAGTCAAGTTAGGATTCTGTTTCATTCGTTGTAATACCAGGCCGGCCTGTTTCTTGAACGATGCAGGTACACTCTTCAGGACTTCGTCTTCGACCCACTCTGGGGCTGTGGGTGGTACCCCTGGTAATAGCAGCTGTTGGAGCGGTGCTGAGGTCGGCGGTGTGTCGCGTGGTGGTGGTGGTGGTGGTGCTGGGGTAGAGAGGGTTTTGTATTGGTCCATGAACGTCATGTACTGTTGAAGCGTCTCATTGTACCGTTGTACTTTCTCACTGTCGCTTAACCCCGGTCTTTGTAAGATCTGTTGCATCTCTTCATCGAGGGTGTTTATGGTCTTCACCGTAGGTGGAACAGGCTAGGGCAATTGGAGGTTTTGAAGGAGCCGTGGTTCCACGAGGACCATTTTTTTCGCGTGGTTCATTCTCGGCCGAAGAGTCCACCCAATACTGGACCCAACACGGAAGCGGCCAACGGCGCTAAGATGGCCCCGAGAAAGCCGCCTTTCTGTAACACCTTTTTCTTTTGTGTTTGAGAGACTCGCTTCTGGACTAGGGTTCGGAGACCTGTCTTATGCTTGGCCAACTTGATCTTCTGAGCTAGAGTCAGTGGTACGTCGCCTTTTAACAGGTTGTACCCGATCTCGCACAGACAGCGTACAAAGTCAGGGTCCCCACCGCGTACAATGGTTCGAACCAACTCAGGTGGGGCCGTCTTCAATACGCGGAGCGTCGGAGCGTGCTTCCGTACTCGCGCAGACATCATGTACAGCTAACGCTAGAACCCACAACTCTCCCCTTTTTATCTACCTATCTCTTGAATATCGAACAGAGACAAAGTCAACCATGATGTGGTATTATTTCTTTTTATTATCCCCATCATCAAACTCACACACACCTACTGGGGGAGCCACTGTGGGTGTGTTTACATTATTTTTGCATGTATATATGGTGGATCTCTCCGGGAAAGATTCCGGTCCGTAGTCGAAGGCGATCGGAGGTGGTTTGCTTGAGATCGTTTTGGGAGACGCTGTGTTCAGAGGCAGCTGCTGTTTGTCCATAGCACCGTGGTCGAACGTGGAATGAAGGATGACGGTAGTGGTGTCTGGCTTTATAGTCGTTTCACCTGGTTGGCCGCGACCCAGGAATTGAAGGAACTGGGCTCGCTTCTGATTGGCTGTCAAAGGTCACGATATGCACATTTTTGAGGTCGATGGTCAATAAGCTATTTAATACTCTTTCTATACTCGCAGACCGGAAGTGACGTCATACCACACACCTGCGCACTCCCCGTGATGGAAAACCCCCAGGGGGTAGTCCATAGTTGCGGATTTTTGGTCCCCCCAAAATTAATATTCCACCAGGTTTGACCCTATGAGAAATTTTATTGGCTTATTGTTTATTCATATTTGTAATATCATTCAGTTGACTGGTTGATTTGCTTCAAATCAGTACATGGTATTTTGCCAGTTAGATTGGCCCATGCTTCACTATGTAGATAGAAATGCGAAAGTATGGCTGTAAATTGGGGCCTTTTTCCGCTTGCGAGCACATGGTATACTTTGCAGTGGGAAAATGAGTTTGAAAACGGCGTGGTCGACCCCCTATTTTCTTTGCTAATTTTTGTTGATCCTTCGACTGGGCACAGTGTCGGTGAGTTTCATAACAATCGATTGTCAAGTTTTTTCTGTGATGGGAAGAGAACATGACCTATTTTGGACCAATTTTAGAGGATTTTCCTGAAATTTGGGGCATGTTCGGTAGGGGTTATGGGGACCCCGATTTCGGTCAGCTATGCTTACAGCTGTCTTGGCTTCATGGCAAGAGCCTACTCTTTCAGAAAATATATAGGTCTATGGGGGTTCTCCCAAAGTACGGCTGCTGTTTAGCATATAATGAACCAGCCTACTGTTTAATTTCAGATGCCTTGGCTCTTCTATGGACTGCACCCCCAGAACCAAGTCAGTACATGCATTTCATACAGTCAGACGAGGTCAAAATACTCGCTTCTGATTGGCTGTCAATGTTCTGTGTTCGGAGGTAGTTTTTCTCCCCAATATGCAAACTTTTTAGGTCAAAGGTCAATGAGAGTCAATATCCACAACAGGTCCCTACATGCATTCCTATCATTCAATATGACCTTGAACTAGTGTGATCACGTGACCTCCCCGTGATGGAAAAAAACCCAGAACCAAGTCAGTACATCTCATACAGTCATACCCAGGTCACGCCCGATTCACGCAGACCGGAAGTGACGTCATACCACACACCTGCGCACTCCCCGTGATGGAAAAAAACCAGACACAAGTCAGTACATGCATTCCATACATTCAGACATACCCTCAGCCCTCTGTATACTTGGGACTACTTTCTGTCCGCGGAGGCAGACCGCATCATCGCCAAAACATGTCTAAACATGATCCATGGTCCGATGATGGACGGGATGAGAGGATACAGGTCAGTACATGCTCAAGTGCACTCATTGACCTTTGACCTCCATGTCACGATATGCAAATTTTTGAGGTCAAAGGTCAATAGGACCTTGCGGTCTTTTGTATACTACTAACCTGCTGTCGCTTGAAATAAAAGGCGACCCCACGCATAGGATCCATCATGAAGACCAAGCGTCACTTGGAAGTGAATATGGGGCTACCGCCCATCGACGCCCTGAAAATTGCTGTCAAAAACAGTAGCTGTTGGCGTTACAGCATCTTTGACTGCTCGAAGACGTTTAGGACAAACGAGCAAGAGCGAACATGGCCGAAAATTGACACAACACCAAATTGCGGCTTCTGATCGGACTAGAGCAGCCGGAAATACGTCTGGGGACAAGAGCGAACGTGGGCAAAGATAGACGCAACTTCAAATGTCGGTCCCTGATTGGACAAGATTAGCCGACGATGCGTCTGATACACATCATACTATTACCCATAACCATAGCAGCTCACTCGCGTGGGTGTGTTGTGATGGAGGTGATATAAAATGTGTAACACACAAAGATTGTTGTTGTTGTTATCTCGTCTGTCTTCTCCAGACGTAAGGGACTAGCTATAGAAGGCGCAGGGGATCGTACGTCCCAGCATTAGCGGGTTAAGGCGGACATCCAGCAAAGCCACCACCACCACGACCACCGCAAACTCAACAACCAGCACCACCACCACCGTCGACAGTCCCACCAGCACCTCAACTCAAACATACGCGGCGATTGGCGTTGATGGTTCACATACAACCTTATACGACCACTCAGTCACTCGTTGAGTTATAGCTCACTCACTCACTCATTCACTCACCCAGTCATTCACTCAGTCGTATCTCACTCACTCACTGGTTCACTCACGCAAACACAGATACACAGAGAGAGAGATAATACTACCCAACCTGTAACCACCTGGGTCATCTATACGCGGTAAGACTGACCCTGGGATCGTGTGTATCCATTATCAGCCTACTTTCGGTAACTACAAGAGGGAAATCCCCGAAATCAACACCACGTGATGTTGTCAGCCAATCAGCTAAACTCTACCGACGTAACCCCACGTAACCAGCCGTTTTTTGAGTTCTGTACTGTCCTACTCGTTCAAAATTACAGATCTACAACACCTCTTCGGCTGCACGGAAGTTATTCATATCTGTATCTTTTGTAAGCCCAGACAATATATGTTTCAGAAGTAGTATGAAAAGCCTGTAATTTATCAGATTTCCCGAGTCTGTTCTCCGCCGGATGAAGACCGAACAGTATACGGTAAAGTATCGGATATCGCTCCGCATTAATGGCGACACACGATTCGCAAGCCATCTTATGGATAGCTAAGTGTACGCAAATGAATACTACCAAGTAGCCAGACCGTGCATGTCCCCTTTCTCTACTACTAGCATATGAACACTTCTAATACTGCAATCTTTCGCTTCAAAATGAGACTCCACTCCGTCCATCTGGACCAGTAATGGTCCACCTCTACCCCCGAAACGCCCTTTATCTACTACTCTCCGACGGCGCATGCGCAGATTGACGATACTTCGACTAAAACACCTGTCAGACTCTACACCATGGGCGCTTCACGTATGACCTATTTGGACCAAGGATGGTCCCCCTAGACCTAGACCTAGACCCAAAACGTCCACATCAGGCCTGTCTGCTCAGTGCGGACATTACCGGAGTTTCTCGGACATTCCCGATATCAATATTTTCATATTTACCCTAACATGCTGCCTTCCATCTACCTACACGCTTCATCTATTCTGAGGGTTTGTCTGCTTTTTTAGCCGCTGTCCGGTGATAAATCGGTAGTTACAGAACGTGGGAGTTTTGCTTATGTTGCAAGTAACACAGATTTTACAAATGATAAGATGGTTGTTGCACTTCGTATTATTATTTTGTACATTGCCGATTGTCTATTATTGGCTTCCAGCCTTATGTGCATATTTTTTCACAACATGTCCGCAGTAGTATAATTTGCACGGCGAAAAACGTTTTAACATAATAATAGTTTTAAGTCGTCAAATTGAACATAAATACTGAATTTTAATAAATAAACTGTATTTGAATTTCGTAGTTACCTGTGTGATTCTTCTCTGTATTAAACCCCCATCATAGCATCATCATTGCTACAGATTGTCGGTAGATTATAGGTTTATGCCGCGTTTCTCTTTCACATATCTATACATCTTCATTGTTCACAGTAATACTGTGATGTAGCGTCTAAGATGGAGGTGTACGTCAACTGTCTCTTTTGCTCTGCAGGGTGGATCTATTCTGTCCCTTCTCATAATATCAGTGCACACATCATAAATATCTTCATCGCATGACATTGTGGAATGGATTTCCACGCAACGATTGCTACGATGAATTTCGCTCTGATGGACCGGTTGGATCCGATTTTCTGCTCCACAAAGCCTGTCACTTGGAACCTTACCTAGGGGGCCAGGACATCAATTTGATGAAAAACTCGTGCTGTAAAAGGTTGTTGGTCATGTTTCTATATATACGTGGTAAAAAAAAAGTGATGAAGTTATAATTACTCCATTTTTTCTTTTTTATTTCGCCACACCCTCCAGCAGAAGTGAAAACACGACACTGAAACAAAACGTTATCATAAAAGGTGATAATTTAAAACTTTCTGGCCTAATTGCTTGTTCCTGTTTGGTAAAGTTCAGCCTGTTAAGAGCCAAGAGTGAACAAAAACCTTATTTAATCCAAGATGGCGTCCATACTGTGTCATCTTTTTTCATTCAGTTAGGTGCACCTTTCTAGCCACATAATGGAAGAAAATTTGATTCTACAGATGCGTATTCTAAATTCATAAACCCTTATGACTTCTAAATTATGACGAGAAGAGAAGAGTAAAGACTTTAGTCCAAAGTATAGTTCGTGCAGGACAGCATAATTATAACTAATATTCACTGAGTACAGGACCAGGATCCTGGGAATATGGGCTCGAGCCAAGTCGATATGATATGTTACGGTGGACTGGTCTGACATTTTGTGTTTCGTGATGATAAAGTTTGCCTTGAATTGAACAAACAGCGTGGTTAACTTGAGTGACAGATAGCCTCACATTATAGCCCGTTTGAACCATTATGTGAGCATTATGCTGTCTGTCGAGGATTATTCAAATAGATTCAAAATGAGCCTAAGATGATCAGCTATGGCGTGAAACCTGTCAGCTCTAAAACTATCTGCTTCGAGCTACAAATGAACACTTGAATTACACGAATAACATTTAACAACATGAGTTTTGGAGGACTCCATATGTCTGCCATCTTGAATGTCTCAATAATTTATTTCAGTGAGGTTTATGCAGATAAGCTCCAACAAGGCTTATTTCTAGATAGATTAATTCAAGGTGAAACAGCTTGACATTCCTTGTCAACTGAAGATGACACAATCGAATCGAAATGAGCATAATGTGATACACTATGGTGTGGATCTGACTATGGCTTGAAAATAATGCAATAAAGAGCAAGATAAAAAAAATATTAGAACTTATGACGGCCAATTTGAATTACACTGTCGCGTTTAAAATACAACGAAAATGGGTATAAGGTGACAGGCTATGATGTGAGACCTATCATGCAGTTCTAACAATCTATACAATAAGCTAAGAAGAATGCTTCACATTATGTGAGCAATATGAAAAAGCGAGATTTACAGATGCACATGACCGTCATTTTGAATTTGACCATCATATCTTAATCTTAGGGAAATGCAAATAGAGTCGAAACTGACGCAAGATATTGGGCTATGATAAGAGATCCATCGGTTTTGATAAATTTGACCAATGAGCTAAGAATAATTCTTCGAAGTAAACGAGTAACATGAAAAAGCCTGATTTTCAGATGACTCCACATGACCGTCATTTTGAATTTGACCATCATATCTTAATCGTAGGGAAATGCAAATAGATTCAAACCTGACGCAAGGTATTAGGCTATGGTAAAAGGTTCATCGGTTTTGACAAATTTGAACAATGAGCTAAGAATAATTCATTGAAGTATAGGTGTAACATGAAAAAGTATGATTTTCAGATGACTCCACCTGACCGCCATTTTAAATTTGACCATCATATCTTAAACTTAGGGAAATGCAAACAGAGTCGAAACTGACGCAAGGTACTGGGCTATGATAAGAGGTCATAATTCATTGAAGTATACGAGTAAAATAAAAAAGCCTGATTTTCAGATGACTCCACATGACCGCCATTTTTAATTTGACCATCATATCTTAATCTAAGGGAAATGCAAATGGATTCAAAGTTGACCTGCATGTAATATGTTGGTCTATGATTAATATAGATCCATCGACTGAAAAAAAATGAACAATAAGCTGAGACTAATGCCTCGTATTGTACAAGCAAACCGGAAAAGCGCGATCTTTCAGGTTGACCCCATATGAGCGCCATTTTGAATTTAACCGTCATATTTTAACCTGAAACTATGCAAACAGATTCAACATGGGAGTAAAGTGATATGCTAAGATGTGAAACTGTTCGGTTTGAAAGAAGTACGTTGAGGTAAACATTATCCCTTGATTGTTACTAACAACATGAAAAAGACAAGGGCTTGTTTTTTTCTGTTGAAACGACAAAAATCGCCAATATCACATAAATTTGACCTAGCCTCAACCTCTATTCCATCAATATTCCACTGGCAAACAAGCAGAGGTCGAAAAGACAACAGGGACTTTCGACTATTGGCTCATGGTCTATATTTCTAACGCTTTCGTTTCACCTTTTTTCTATTGAAACCATACTCACTAATAGCGGTTTCACCTGAAATAATCTCCTGGAAACAATTGGTTAAGAATGCAAGGTACATGTATCAAACACAGCTTTAGATTAACCTGTCCTCTAATTGGGATTATACCAGCCTCGTTAATGACGATTTTACCTATAAATAATGTTTCATACGATAACAATCGTACATTTGAGATTGTCTCGGATTAAAACAAACGTATTCCCAAATATCTAGCACACTAGTGTGTTCGCAGTATAAAAAGTGCCTTAGGAGTAACTGTTATGATTATATGATGATTTTGATACCAAGTAGCTCAAAAATCTAAATTTCAAGAAATACCCTGACATGGATAAAACCCACATTTCTTCCAGAAATCTTCAAACTAGTCCACTCAGATTTTCGAAAATATATCACTATGCCATCATTGGACAACTCATGAAGTTAATACACTTTGACTCAGTAATATAGCCTATAAAAAAACTTTGAAAATTGAAAAAGTGGAGAAATTTGATTTTTAGGCGACATTTGAAAATCATCCCTAAGTGACGTCATCCCATTAACATTAAATAAAATATTTTGAATTCAATATATTCCCTGACCAATGGTGATTATATTTATGCCTGATAATAGACATCCAAGTACACAACAAGGAACTTATTGTTATTTGCATAACCTCCCGCCCCATCTTCTGTAGAACCAGGGTTTTATCAAGGATGCTTCTATTGTAGCCAATAACAAGTTTCCAGTAGCAAGTTGGCTGGGTTGTCCATGTGCAAAGTGTTACTGGGTATCTACAGAATATATTTAAACCCAACAACCTTTTGCAGCAGGACTTTTGAGTTTTAGCCCTCTGGCCCACTGGATACCTGTTGATTTTCTGAGAGACGGATAGCGTACTCGTTCCATACATCGGTCAAGGTATCCAGCCCATTTTAAAAAAAAAAAATGAAGAGTGAAGTTAAACAAGAAAAAAAAAATAAAAACGAGAAAGTAGTAGTCAAAATGTCGATAAATTTCCGTTAACCTTTGAGCTTTGTGACGTCATTTCCGGTTCCGCTCACTTGACCGGGAATGACCTTTGACCACTGCGCATACGTACAATATCGGATTACATGGAGAGCAGGGGTCAAATGTCACTTCCGGTCACGTGATCGAAATCGGAAGTGACGTTACAAAGGTCAACAGTCAACGGACATTTATTGCCTCTTTTACGACCACTATTAAACTTCGTCTGAGTACGGATGCCGGATACCACGTTAGGATAATAGCTTAAAACAAGACAATGCTAACTGATTGCCAAACACTCTGTTCGTTGTATGACCTCTGAGAAATCTGACATTCCGGGGCAGTGGGGGAATAGTAAAAGACATTAATATGTATAATATGTAGTAGGCAAAGCCTAACAGTGAGCGCAGGATATGTGCGACTATACCCATAATGGACGACTATAACTTTTGTTGTTGTTATTGTTTATCTGTTAATCCACTCCTTAACTCGATGAGTATATTTTTACTGGTGCTACAAGATAAAATCACATGGTGCTATGTTCCCACAATGCTGTTTGTTATTTTATGCTTGTAAGATGGGACACCATTGTGGGAGAGAGACACAGGTACCCGGCTATAGAAATTTCAGGGTTTCCATGGAATAAAATGACCCTATAAACACCCTGGAGTATTCGGACAGTTTTCCAGGGGTTTTCCATGCTCTAAATCCAGGGTATGAAAATTTGTTTCGAGAAAGGCAGGATATCGTAGTCCAGGGTTTCCATGGACGAGGATGGATACACTGTCCAGGGTTTCCATGGATGAGGATGGACACATTATCCAGGGTTTCCATGGACAAGGAGGGACAAATTGTCCAGCGTTTTCACAGACGAGGATGGACACTGACCAGGGTTTGATGGACGAGGATGGACACTGTCCAGGGATTCCATGTCCAGGGTTTCCATATTTCCTGCAGTATTGCTGCAGATCAACTCGTTTTGACAACTGATTCATGTAACCGAATATATCTGGATTTCTGAGTCCATATATGCAGGCACTAGATCCTATCATGAGACATAAGAGTAATCATTTTGAATATTAAACATCTGCATGAAATGAATAATTGCTATGGTTATATGGATCAATATATGTTAGGTCACATTCTAGTTTAATTTATTGGTGTTAAATTGTCAAGATAATAGTTTTTTTAATGCCATTTTTGTGGATGTAAATGTTACTACCCTTGAATATATTCATTGTCAGCTTATTAATGTAATACTGAAAGACACTATATCAAATTATCAGGAATTTCACAGAGTATATACAATTATCAAAGTTCTGCAATATGGGCACAAGTCTTTGCAGCAGACCTTAAGCTGCAGAAATGTGCAGAAACCCTTCTGAATCACTTTGAACAGGATGAGGTTGTGAATGTCTCAAAACATTACATTGATAACAGAACATTGTGTACTACCTGCTTATTATTGAGTGTAGTGAATAAGTTTCCAGAGAAACTCTTGGACTAGAATACTACTGTGCGCTCCAAGTCTTTTATATTCCAAATTATTACGACTGGAATATTCTACATTATGTGGAGTGTAAATTAGTAAAACCTGATAATGTAGTTTTTAATAATGTGGTCATTCTGGTGATGAATAATTACAAGCGTCTAGTCCGTCATTCATAATCCAGCCGTCGTCCATTAGAGAATATCCGCGTCCATAATCATACTGTAACCAATTTGTATATAACTAAATTGTACATGTATGAACCATATAGGCAGGGTTGAAGATGACTCGTATTTGAAATTTTGCTTTAAAATTTGAGCAGTGTGTCAAATTAACATACCCCTGTCCGAGATTACTAAAATTGGTACAAGTAGTGAAAAAGATTATGCAAGTCACTGCTGAAATGAAATTATAATGTCCTTTGTAATTGCAATTAGAATTGTGCAACAATGTAGTGTGGTAGGAAGCATATGTGAATAAGATATCATATTCAGACAAAGATTGTGGTAAACGTTCTTCTCCAGAAAGTTCAAAGTGAACCAAATGCCAATCAATGTCAAATTGAAAAAGCAGAATTGTCATTGGCTTGTTGTATGAGATCTCGGAGAATAACGACAGACAGGTCACACATATTTCTCACAGCATTACTACTAGATGGTATTTTTTCCGATATACGGAGAGAGAGAGAGAGAGAGAGAATTAGGGTTTTCCGATATACATGTACCATCTTGGTTACCAAGATTGATAAAGTTACTGCCCATTTCAAAACACAAGAAATAGTGCAACTTGCATTTTCCACACTTATTTCTGTGAACAACTGTCTAAGTCCACAATGTCTATGGTTTTTCCAGCCTGTTTTTTATCAGAAAGTCCAATTTCCATGCTGAATTCTCCATATTCCATGGTTTCCATGGACATCACGATCCATGGTGTTCATGGACAGCATCCATGGATTTCCATGGTGTCAATGGAGATCGTCTATGGATTGTCCATGCTGTCCAGAATATTGTGATCATGGACATTATCCATGCTTTCTAGCATAATTCCAGGGATTCCAGCCTAATTCCATGGATTTGTAGTCAACCCTGGATATAAACCCTGGAATTTCTATAGCCGGGAAATCTCGACTGTGTTTGGTAAAATATAGTGATTGCCACGACCCTAAGAACCACGTGCCAGAAGTTTTTGGGCTAGGGCGACCCCCACCGACTCTCGATTTAAGTATCGGTCAATCGGGCCTAATAATAATTATTTCAAACCAATTTTTCTGACCAACTGCATTAGCCTCTGCTCTACTTGTTGGACTGTAAGCCAATAAGCAGACGAATAAGTGGTGTGGGAAAGTTGTGGTAGGCCTTAATATCATTCAGTCATGTGGAAACTATGATGTGGAGTTTCATCACATAATGAATATTATTCAAATATTATATTTATTAAATACAAGACATATATGAATATAATAAAATAAAATAAAAATTCTTTTTGATTATATATTATTTATTTTATTATATTTAAATATATATTATTATATACAATTCTCAAATTTATGAGTTTCACATCATAGTTTTTGAAACTATGATGTGGAAACTATGATATGGACTGGGGGAGAATAACTTCTTCTATGATGTCTGCTGCATAATCGCAAGTATCAATTTATGTGAGATCTATATTCAACTGGATATTGACAAAACACAAGAGCTGGACAAAATAAAACCCAACCAATATGATGAATGAAAATTCTAGAAAATGCCCACAGTTGTACTATTCATTTTACAATATACGGCACTGAATGTAAAGAAATTACATTCCTGTTAAATATCCCCTGTCAAGGTTCAGTATTCTTTCTTGTCTAAGCAGGTATCGGTATGTTAGTCCGGTAGCCAAATCGCAAAAAGGGGTCTAAATAAGGTTTTAGTAGCACCCCCTGCGTAGATTTAGTTTGACCACTGTTTATGAACGAGTATCATCTGCTGGTCAGTTCTAGATCTGATGTAGGCATCTACGATGGTGCCTAAGGTCACAGCATGTATTTCTTCATCGCTGTCTGAACAAGACAAAATTAACTCTAAGATTGGGGTAGGGGTATTTATGGACGTATATCTTTTTTGTTCTTGCACTAAACTTTCTGTGACTTCCCATATCTGACCCCCGAATAATGTTCTATTAGATAACGTAATCCAAGTTACGCCTTTTACGTTTTTACGTCAAGGTGACGTCATAACTTGCAGGGTACATTTTTCCTCGATTTTTTATTAGAAATGAGTCTCAATTTTTTGTTTTGCAGTTGCAGAAACTCTTTTTGCATTCTGCCTGATTTGTATTTGTGAAAGATAATCCTCTCTTCGTTAATTCTAGACCTGGTGTAACCATCTAATGTGCACTTCATGGATGCAACATAACCATGTTTAACGGCACCAGAGCATGAGAAATATGAAGCCGAAATAGGGGTAGGGGTGATTACGTTCTAATATTTTATTTCTCCCCGATCCTAACGCAATGCAATTTAACACATATTTAGTCTGTGTACGGATCATTCAGATAAAACAATCCGATTCCGATTATCTTCAATGTTGGTGTCACTATGTCGTTATTATCACCATGGAAGTATTTTTTCTGGACCTTTTGTTGTAATTTTCCAACGGTGTATTGTTACCCTGTTAGCTTTTGCGTGATGTGTGAATTCAAGACCACGAAGGCATGACTTACTTGGAACGGGATATTGACGTCTACGGTAATGAGTAAGGTCGCATGATGCCTTCTCCCAATGCTCTCGAGGTAACACAAAAACAAACAAGAAATGGGGGTAAGGGTGATTATGCTTCGATATCTTCTTCACACTTGGGTCTAGAGAGCCCAAGCTTTTAACACTTTGTGGTTGGATACTAGTTGAGCAAAACGAGAAATCAAACTTCCAATACTTCTGGAATGAAGTCTCTGTAATGTCTGTTTTGAACTCTCGTGTATATTCATGCATAGTCAGTGTTACAGGGCTATATATCGTCGCTCTGAAATATTTGTATCTAATACCGCCCAAGTCAGTGTTAGGGGCCGCGTGGTCATGTCATTCAATATATCCACATGAACAGTCACAATAAAAGCGGGGTTGAGATCAAAATCATCACAGGGGTCACTTTTGGTTCTTGTGATGTATTTTAGAAATATGCAGTCAGTATATTTGTCTGTGGGGTAATATGACTTCTTGTCAGTACGCCGGCTTCGTTTCTCACCGCCCGTTTAATGTTACGTTTAATTATGGTATGTGTTTAATATGTTTCACATATGTTAAACTCTGCTCGACTTAGGTTAAGGATTATCAACTAACTGCTATTGGTCAACTCTTATCCATGAATCCACTCTTGAATGACATGAACGACTTCACATGAAGTTGTCGCTTGCATGTATTAATCTAGCTTGTGGTCAATTATTAACCAAGAACAGGTCTATATAAAGTTGCCGCTTGCATTTGTTAACTCCATCAGTGCCATGTCGAAATTATGGACATACAGAAAGAAGATGGATTCAACATTTCTAATCTCACCAATATTTCGATATCTATTTAGAGAAAACCAGTTAACTTGCTAGATGAAATGAATGAATGTTACATGAAATGAAAGGAATGGATTCAGACCAGAAAGTATTGAGAGAAGACGAAAGGCAGATCCCATCAAACTATTTTCAAACATGATGCATGAAGTGAGACAAAATGCATTGAAGCAACAGAAACCCATGCCCACCCAACGTGTATAATCCAAAGACCCAATTCGTATAACATCCACATCAAAGAAAAATGTGGATGGTCGAAATTGAAAATGTGTACCACAGTTCATATAAATTAATTCGATAAATATATCTCATTCGAAAATGGATACTTGTCAGTTTCCTTGGTTTCATTCTTGAAGCTAGATATACATTATGGGAATGTTCTATTACACTGTGATGCTTAATTGATATTGACAAACAAAAATAAACATTCAATGCCTTCCTTTTGTATAAAAAAGGTAATTGAAAAAATACGAAAAGATCCAATATATATGAATTTGTCAATACAATAGTTATATCACTAGCAAGTGTCAGATCCGATATCAAGATACAATAATCAGCCGCAGACCATAACGAAATTTCGCTTCAATAATCGCAAGACCTATTTCGTATGACAGTTAGCCTCAATTCCAATGTGTATAAAATAAATACAAGAAAAACAGTTTTCGATGATGTCAGCAAGACATAATGATGTTCTATACATAAACTCCGATATCACTGATCATTATTCTTTATCCAAATGAATTCCAAGTCGTGTCCAGAGTATCAGTCACGCTCTGAATGCGTTGTTCATTTGAACACTATGTGAAAAGACATGATATCCAACCAACCCCCAATCTTAATAAATTAATATCCTATCAGTTCTCTCCATTCGTACATGTCGCTATATAGAATATTAAGTATAACAATTGAATTTGGTGTTCTGAGCGCCCTTACCATGAATATTTAATAGCATTATGACATCATGGTCGCATCTGGACTAGTCCACTTGCAGACGGGGAGGGGAGATAGGGTCACAGTGTCCGTTTACCATAACGTTTAAACCAAAGACCAGTCTATATATCTACCACGTATTATGGTGCCACAATATCGGGACCGCGGAAACATAAAAAGACACCCCGCCAGCGCGGCGTCTAAGTCGACTGAGCCAAACAAAATTTCTCTGTCATTAATGTTTCCGTCAAAGCACTATGAAGTTTTCTCAGGATTGGTTGTCACTCGAGTTACTGCAAGCCTGTTAGATCCTTCAAGCGACATATCCAAATGGGGGAGCAGACAGGATTTAATTTTAATCAGATTGAACAGCCTCAGACGTTATAGCCAAAAACAAAAATTAGCTAAAATCTAGTTGCATTGTAAGGCTGTGTTATCTTGCCGTCAGGTATTTGCGCATCCCTCTTCTGTCCATTTTTGCAAATATCAGGCCAGTCTCGGCAAAATGAGATGTATATATGTGATTAATTGGAGCGATATACAAGAGGTGGCACAAACTGGCATCTGGCGGCTAAAAAACAACCAAATGCCTCAGCCACAAGCTTTTCTCGACACCTCACATTCAGACCTCAGGCCTGAGAATACGGTGGAATTAGCCTTAGTATCTCAGCCGCGCTGTTATTGCAGCTGTTCATGTGAACAATATGAAGTATCCACACGGCCCCTAGCACCGGCTTAATCGGATTTAGATACACTAGCTCGGGAACTCGTTTGTTGTTAATGGATGAGCATCGAGGACGCCTGATGGCGTAAATGTCTCAGCATGGGGTAAACATGGTGAATGCAAGAATACCCTGAAAAACTAACCTGTAATGCCCGACGTCGTACGGCTTGAATTTCCCACCAAAATAATAAACCTACACATATTTGTCGAATGACATGTACAGGGGGCGGGCCTCGGAGACTAACAGTCCAGCAGCAGATACCTACGATATACAGGTAATACATTGGAGCGATATGCAGAAAGGTGGGGAAAATTGACGACGTCTGGCAACTAAAAGGCCACCATATGACTCGGCTTCCCTCGGCACCTCACATTCAGACCCAAGAATGAGGTGGATTCTCGAACGTAGCCTAAGTATCTCGGCCACGCTTTTATTGCAACTGTTCATGTGGAGACTATGAAGTATCCTCACGGCCCCTATACCATCTTAGTTTACCGAGATATCAGACCATCCCAACACGGTCGCCATTTCGATTCTACCCATATTTCATTGCAAACAAGATTGAGCAAACAGACCATCTCCAGTAATAAAGTCGTTTCTTATTCATTACAATTAATGTTTCCTCCCAATCCCTTACTGTGATTGTCTTAAAGTTACGTATACCGATGCAAAATTTATTATAATCCAAGTTGTCACAATATAACCTTGAGTGGACAAGAGACATGAGGAATTCCAACTAACCCCGATTTTTGTGGGACACACTCAATCAGATTTTGTTTTTCTGTCTTATTTCAGGCCAGGTTATTAGTTTGTCACCCACAAAATTTTATTAATTTACTTCTGTACAACACTTGGTTCAAATGAAACCCTTTGAAACACTATCCAGATATAAGCGGAACATTTTATAGAAATAAAGAAAGAAAAAAAAACAGAACAAGGCGCGATAATCAGACACAAATAAAGGAAAAATACAATTTCTAGATTCATAACGTCATAACGACGAAACCGAAGCAGTTACCGGAAGTCTGATTACTCTATCTTTCAGATCGATATCCAGAAGCAATGCGTGCGTGGAGCATTTCAGTATGATAAACCGCGAACTAAAGAAAATATGGCAGGGTAATCTCCCCTACCCCCATTCGGATTTAATGGTGTCATGACCGGAGAACATCTATATGAATCCATGCTGAGGTCAAACGGGACTTAGTAGAAAGACGTATCTGGTCTAGGATTAAATAGTAGACATATATCTTTCAAGATTATATGTCAAATATCATCAAGAATGGATTACTGCGAAAGAGACAGAGAAAATCGGAGAAAATATTTCCCAAAATTCATGAGACAAAGGCTTCTCGAGCTTATGACGTCACTATGACGTGGCTATATTAGCTAGAGGAATTTGGACTGTTTTATCTGAAAGGTCATTATTCGGAGGTAAATTTGTGTAAGTTTCAGATCGCGAAGCGCAGGGGTAATAAAAATATGAGGACTGAATTACCCCTACCCCCATTCCGGTTTTAAATTTTTCAAAACCAGTCAGCATCAAACAATTGCATGTAGCAACCTTAGGCACCACCGTAGATATCTACATCAGGTATTTAACTGACCGGGAGATGTTGATCTTCATGAAAAAGAAGTCAAACAAAATCTACGCGGGGGGTGCTACGGAATGACATGTTCTCGCGAGTGGCTACCGGACTATGTGGCTAGCTGTAATAGATCAGATAATTTCAAATATATTCAAATATGATGAATATAGAAAGTTGGTGCTTGGTGGAGTCTAATAATCACTGATGAAGATGGAGCTCAGGACTTAAGGTTTTTCTGCACTGGTATAAGAGTAGAGTTAAGTGATGGGCATCTAGACTGATAAAAACAATTTTTATTATTTGTCGGAAATTAACCCTTGACCAATATGATTCCTTTGAAAATTTTGAAGTGACAACTGTCCAATAAAAGATTTATGGTCTCTGTTTTTGGTTTATCAGCAGAATATTCATGTACACTGATGCAGGCTTCAGGAAGGTGGGTGTTCGGGTTTGATTTTGTCCCTTTTAGCCATATACAAATGTTGTGCTGCAGGATTTTAGTTGCAGCATGTATTTCACAAGCTGTTGTCCACGAACCCATTACATAGCACCATGTTCTTCCTGTAGCATTGTTGGGATTGGGAATGTTTATCATGATGAAGCAACACATCATTTTGTGAGTCCCGCCAGTTCTCAGAAACAAATCTACAGTACCTATGCCGTGAAATATCACCATGGAGAGCTGAGCTAATACAGTGAAAAAAAAGCAATTTCCATCTCCTGGAACATCTAAAACTTGGCCGGATTGTTGCACAAAAGTGCAAGCAGCTGTTGCGTTCACACTTCCTGATGTAGAAACTTTGGCATAATTGTGTTCCTTTTCCAACAGTGCAGAGTGGATGGAACAAATTTCTCTTCTTGTAATCATTGTATGTGATTCTTTGACACATTTGATTTGGAATAACTGTGTTCATCCATATTGTAAGATTTTTTTCTCTCTCTTTTTTTGTAGCTTCAATATATATATGTAAAAAAACAAATTCAAATACTCTACGGAAAGCTCAATATTATTTCATAACCTTATTCATTGAGTTAATAGTATTTTAATAAGGCTATCTTAATAATTTCTAAAGTCACAACAGGGGACATAATTTAACACTGGTTGATAAAGTTACCTCCCCTCAACTATAACCATACCAGTCAAAAGAAAACTTTCAAGTGTAAACTTTTTAGAGACCGATTTGGTTGTGTTTTGTTGTGAAAAAGATGTGTTTGCGTCATAGAATTACTTTCTGGGAGATATTGAATAGTATGTCGGTAGTTTATATATACAGATTTCTGGCGTATCTAAGCCTGAAACACGGCTATTCATAAAAGGTAAAATTCTCAATACCGGTGACGTGGATATTCATGAGATGGTAATGGCGTAGACTATCGCTACCGCAAAACAGGCGGGAGATATTTAGGAATATTGTCCAACAGAAAAATCTATTTAGAGTTTAAAAAAATACGGACATAATCTACAGGAATTTACAATGTCAACACTGATATATACAGTGGCCTAAACTGACCTTTTTTGGACTTCAAGTCCAAATCTCAATGAAGACGTTACGGCCGTACTTTGCCTGACAGCTGTCAATCAACGAGCAGACGACGCCCTTATTTCCGGACGGGGTCTGCTGTTTTTTCAATAACGATATATTTTTCGTTCCAACTTTATTGGTGGCTTTTATATTTTTGAAGGGGATTTTATTCAGTGACGAAGTGCAAAAAATAGTCTCTAGAAGAAAACCAGATGTTGATTTCCGAGATGCAATATTCAAAATGACTCCCTAATACGACGAGTACCCGGATGTAAACCGGATATACCGCGAAAAAAGATTCGTTAGGGTTACAGTTATCCATGGAGTTGTGTGCATTTCTCATAAGTACAGATGTTGCCTATTGAGTTCGCTGCGCTCACTATGAATTCATTCAAGCTGCATATAACTTAAGTCAAATCAGTAGTAGGGAAAGCGTACTTCATCCCCCAGCCTCCCAAAAATGCACATAGCCTCCCAAATAGCCTCCGAGCGCTGTCATACGTCATTATCAATTTTTATTCGTATAAATTATTGCGTCTGGATATTAATAAATTATATGCGTTATAATGCTACCTGAATATAATATTAAAGATCTACATACGGTATTATAAATAAATCTTCCGGATTCATACGTTAATCGTTTAAATAGTCTATATTTTAGGTTTTATTCCGCTTTTACAAAAGGTGGTATTTCGTATAGGTCCTATAGTACGGGTTCATAGCGATAAATTAGCCGAGTCTGTACGTTCATATATATTGTAGACTGTTAAGTTTTTACAAATTGCAATTCGCGTTAACGAATACTCGGTGACACTCGACTACTAATTACGGTATGTAGTCAACCTCGCTGTATTAGAAGCCGGTCATGGTACATAATTGTATTGATTTTAATACCTGTCAATGCGAAGGGTGTGTGTTATGGTAACAGGTGTGATCGGATAATAGAAATCGCTCTGTTTAAATATAGGGAAGTAATGTAGCATATGATAATATTGGGGAGTTTGAGTGTTTATATTTACAGACCGATATCGCTTTAATTGGGGGCAATTATACAATCACCGTATAGCGGGAGTTGAATGGGCATATCGTGAGATAGATCATTATTTGAGAATTGTTTGTCGAAATATATATATCTCTAATAGAATTCCACTTATAGTCTACTTCGGAATGGCGAATTTACTGAAAAATATCAGCGAACCTAGAGAATTGTCCGTAAGTATTGTAATTTTATCGCGATCTACTCGCGGATAATACCGACGTTGTCGATATAACGATGTACATAGCGAACGGCGTTGTAAATGTTCGATTATAACTGATTTGAATACAAGGGTTACTCACTTTTAATATTTCAAATCTATATTTTGTATAGGCTAACAACTCTACGTGGGCCGGATTCGTACGAGAAAATGTGGACATTTTAGGTAGTTCCGGTTGGCCTAGTTTGGAGACTGCACACACACACACACGCACGCGCACACACACACACACACACACGCGCGCACGCGCACGCACACACACACACACATACACGTGTGTTTGGACTATTCTTGGACTTGTGTGGATTTTAAGAACTTTTCATGAACTTTTGTGGAAAACCATAAAGAGCTGCTACACCTATCTATGAATGGTATATTTATTATCACTGGATACTCGTTGTAACCGACTATCGCCCATATAAAGTCATATCGAAACGACTCTGGATGGTGGCTGAAAGAAAGAAGAACGCAACATCGGTTGTTAAAGTTCAAAGTATATATTTATTCATACAAATTAATTTAGTAATGACTGTTTCAAACCGAAAATACAAACTGAGCAATCCTAGTACCCGAACACTAATTTC